>JAIUZE010072504.1:0-11838 GCA_022085475.1 Heliosperma pusillum
GAATCCAATAAACGACCATGGAAACGAAAAACACCTTCATCATCAAACTTGAAATCTTTAGCTTTACCTTCAAGAAGTTTGGCTTGAATAGACTTGTAGGTAAGATCATCAACTTGGCTTTCGCGGATCTCACGGAGAAACACAGGTTCGGCAGTCATAGCACCAACATAAACAAAACCACGCTCTTCGAACTTCAAACTCAACTTTCGAAACTCGGCACAAAGATCAACGGGTAATACCCGCATAGCATTCAATGTATGAGAAGCTTTCTTACTAATAGCATCGGCAACAACATTAGCCTTCCCTTCATGGTACAACAACTCAAAATCAAAATCATTCACCAATTCCAACCATCTTCTTTGCCTCATATTCAACTCTTTTTGAATAAATATGTACTTCAAACTTTTGTGATCGGTGAAGATACGACAAGGAACTCCAATTAGGTAATGTCTCCACACTTTCAAAGCATGAACAACGGCGGCCAATTCCAAATCATGAGTAGGATAGTTCACTTCATGAACTCTCAACTGCCTCAAAGCATAAGCCACCACCTTCCTGCATAAGAACACAACCCAATCCCATTTTATAAGCATCACAATAGACATCAAAGTCTACTCCATCTTCAGGCAAAGTCAACACCGGAGCGGTAGTTAACCTCTTCTTTAACTCTTGAAACGCTGCTTCACAAGCTTCATTCCATAGGAATTTGGTTTCCTTCTTCAATAAGTGAGTCATTGGTCTATCAAGCTTAGAGAAATCCTTAACATATCTACGGTAATAACCAGCTAAACCAAGAAAACTTCGAATCTCTCTAATATCAGTCGGACTCTTCCAATCAACAACGACCTCAATTTTCGAAGGATCCACCATTACACCTTCTTTAGAAATCACATGCCCAAGAAAGGACACCTTAGGTAACCAAAATTCACACTTAGAGAACTTAGCATACCACTTCTGATGACGAAGAACACTCAAAATAATCCTCAAATGAATAGCATGCTCATCTTCGGATTTGGAGAAAATAAGAATATCATCAATGAATACCACCACACACTTATCAAGGTACTCACTAAATGTGCGGTTCAATTGATCCATAAAGATAGCGGGAGCATTCGTCAATCCAAATGGCATTACCTTGAACTCGTAATGACCATACCTCGTACTAAAAGCGGTCTTTGAAATATCAACATCTCGAACAGGAATTTGATGATAACCGGATCTCAAATCAATCTTGGAAAAAGTAGAAGCACCCTTTAATTGATCAAACAAATCTTCATTCCGTAAGGAGACCTATTCTTTATTGTAACTCTCGATTCCCATGCACGATAATCATACACAACCTCATAGAACCATCTTTCTTCTTCACACAAAGAACGGGAGCACCCCAAGCGATGCACTCGGTCGAATAAAACCCTTCTCTATCATATCATCCAACTGCTTTCTTAATTCTTTCAATTCGGAAGGAGCCATACGATAAGGAGCTTTGGCTATTGGACCAGAACCAGGAACAAGATCAATAGAGAATTCAACATCACGCTCGGGAGGAATCCCGGGCAAATCTTCGGGGAATACATCAACGAATTCTCGAACAATAGGCACATCTTCAATACTTGGCAAAGAGGTATTTGAAGAAGTCACAACACACAATAATGCTTGGTGACCTTTTCTAACCATACTTACCAACTTCATAGCGGAAATTAAAGACACACCTTTACGGGGATGAGATCCCTTATAGGTTATTCTAACACCTAAAGGACTCTTTAAGAAAATCTTTTGATCACGACACTCGAACCTAGCATGATACATAGCTAGCCAATCTATACCTAATATTATATCAAACTCTCCTAGAGGAAACTTGAGGAGATTTGCGGGGAAGATAGAACCTGAAATAGATATTGGTACATTAGGATATAGAGTAGAACAAGAGATAATATCTCCGGAAGGTAAGGATATGGGAGTATCCTCACTAGATATAGGCTTGACAGATAATTTATTAGCATAAGTCGATGACACAAAAGACATAGAAGCACCGGTATCAAAAAAAATAAGACACGGTTGCTCTAAGATTGAGAACATACCCGTAATGATCTCGGGATGAGCATCGGCTTCAGCACGGCTCATAACAAAGATTGAACCCTTAGGTTTAGGAGGAGGAGGGGGCAACTTTCGATCGGGGCAATCCTCGTAACGATGACCACCCTTTTGACAAAAGTAGCAAAGATAAGGTCGGTTTGAACAAGGCACACCGGGATGGTGTGGTTGTCTACAACGATTACATTGAAGACCTTGAGCTTGAGCTTGAGGAGTATAAGGCCTATGAGCCACATTTGAAGTAGCTCTAGGAAAGAAAGGAGCAGGTCTCCTTGTGTTTGCATTGGAAGAAGGATTAAACCTCCTCTTGTTAGCATAGGAATTAGAAGGAGACGGAATAAACTGTCTCTTCCCAAAAGCATTCGGCCTAGGAGCATAAGAAGGAGAGGGATTATTCATTAAAGCTTCATCTCTAATAGCCTTCATTGAATTCTCGGCCCACAAGGCATCATCATAAAGATATCCAAAGGAGGTGGTATTCCTCCTCACTTTACTTTGCAGAACGGCACTCAACTTGTTACGATAATAGAATGCTCGGTCTTCATCATCTCGGATAAGCCTCGGCGCAAAATGCGCAAGCTTATTAAACTCCATAGTAAACTTTTGAGCTGATAAGTTGCCTTGTTTAAAATCAATGAACTCCTTGAGCCTTTGTTGTTTAAGCTCTTTAGGATAGAATCTCCCTTCCACGAGAGCTTTGAAACAAGCCCAGTTAAAGTCCTCTTCAAGAACAGCGGTGGAACTTGTGATAGACCACCAGTTGTCGGCTTCCCTCACCAGAAAGTGCTTTGCGATCCTCACCTTGTCCTCTTCTCGGACTTGGTATAGATCGAACTGCTTCTCCATCTCACGGAACCAATCAGATAGCTCCGTAGGGTCCGGTTCACCACCATACGGTACGATCTTACTTCTAGCTATCTGTCCAGCTACCCATGCGTAGCCACCTTGATGGTTATCTTCCCTTCTAAGGGGAACTTGGTTGGCATTAGCTAACGCGGCATCTTGCTGATTTTTCAGCACTTGAGTGAGAGCTTCCATCATAACATTCTCAGCTAATCGTGGTCTAACCATCTTCATAAGAAACAAAAACAAATTAAATTACTCCTATCAATTAGCATAAACAAATAGACTACCAAGTAAAGTCCTTAACTTCTACCCAACTCTCATTTATTAGTTTAAGGTCAAGTAGTTTAAGTTAGGGTTCACGTGTGTGCGTCGGGAGCGATCAAAGCTCTGATACCAACTGTGACAACTCTCGCGAATGCGGAAATATAAAACAAACAAGCATGTGAAATATATCGCGGAAATATAAGGTTTTTTAAAAACTTTTATACCTGCAAGGAAATAATACGAGGAGTGATTCAAAATATTAACAACGACGTCAAAATAAAACAAAGAGACGGGGTCTCTTAAAATGTTAGCAAAGAACAAGTGTTTAGCAAAACTAGCTAATATCGTCTAGAGGTGAAACTTCCAGGGACAACGCCCGCTAGCTCACACCCGAACCCAAAATAGTCAAAAGCAAAAAGCCATCCACGCAAGCAACCTGTTCATTCATGAAAAACATGAACGCCACAATCAGTGGGGAGTAACTCCGGGTTCTCCGAGCCATATCACATTAAACGTACATATAAGGAAATACAAAAGTAAAATCATGCATATATAGATATACATGTGAGTTACAATAAGAATAGATAGGCAATCCAATATATAATGATAAGATCATGTGGAAATCAAATCCGAATCCATCATGTTTTTCAAAGACTCGGGGAAGACACTCTCAGGCAACCGAATACGCTCACTAGGGCTTGCATCTCACCGTTAGCGGTATAAGTTTGATAAGATTGAGACTCTACAAACAAACCATGCCAAGTCATGCGATTACCATGAATAAATCCATCATGTTATCATCCATTCAAACAACCCAATACATAGACGGTGCCCAATCATGCAATGACCATGAATAATATCATGAAATCACTCATTCAAGAACGACGACACAAGACGACATCTCTCACGGTAAATGAAACGCACTAGCAACGTGTACATTGCAAGTATGATTAAAAGGCATCCACGGGATAAACATGTCCCTGAACGCATACACGATCACATTTCGTATATGTAGACTAATTTCCTCCGGTAGGACGACGATAATAATACGGTCCTAGTCTAAATCTGGCCAATAATCCTACCAGGATCGCATTTTCCAGTTCGACATGCGATAAAACTTTTCGCATCCAAGACTCGGTCTTACAAAGAAAACGCCGAGTACCCCAAATTCGGTAGATCAATTCACGAAAGAGGCGGAAAAGAGCTCAAGCCTCATAACAAGCGGTTCGCTACATGCAAATAACACCAATAAACACCACCTCGCAGTACAAACATTTGACGGGCGGGTCGAACAAAGCAAAGCGTTCAACTCCCAACAACGTCGTCGTATGCCCACTACACATGCAATTAAGCAGTAGGATACCTCTCCGTTCCGACATTCCAGCCTTACGAACGGAAGGTAGCCAAGGGAATGAGAGTACAAAGCACAAGACAAAATAGTGCTCAAACCGTAACATTTGTAAAAACCGACTCAAAGTGAGACATAGCAAAAACCGTCACAAAACATGTGATACAAGCGAATGAAATATCATATATCCAAAACATGAATATTATAAGTCACTACGTAAAATTATACGGTAAACGAATCATGCGAACTATTATAAATTACGAGTTTTAGAAATTATATGAAAAACATACAGCCGTGTTCCAGGCCGGTCAGGAGACCGGCGGCCGGTACCCCGGCTTGCGCTACAAGCCAAAACCCAAAAATCACTAAAAACAGAGCAGTGTGCTCCTGGCCGGTCAGGGGGCCGGCGGCCGGGCACCCGGCCAGGAACACCTTCATACAAAAATTCCAAAATTTCCAAAGTTGTTACTGATGTGTTCCCAACCGGTGGGTAGACCGGCGGCCGGCACCCGGCTGGAAGCACCTCTTCACCCGTGAGCCTTCATTACTTACCCAATTCATTTCAATTCTCATATATAACTTCTAATAATTATCAACAATCAATATACATCATCAACAATCATCAATTAACAACATCCATTATTCATAACATGATTCCTAAGCTTCTAATCGTATTCTAAATACGATTTCTAGCATATAAAGCATGTAAAACACGTAAATGATACCGAGTAACCCTTCACCGTTACCTTTAAGCGTCTTCACTACTCGTCAAGCTCCTCTTCAATTATAAAATAGTCTTTGTCGGGATCTTGGAGGTCACCACCTACAAATAGATCATAAAAGATGAACAAAATTCATCTTGAGAAAGACGGAAAGTTTGAAAAGCGAGAAATACGATGATTTTAATATCAATACGGATAGAGGAAGGTAAGAGGGGAAGAATGAGACGAACTTACGTGAATTTACGCAAAGAACGAATGAGCTACGATGATTTTAAGATCGAAAAGTTTATGGAGGCAAGGGTTTGGTTTCTTAAGGAAGAAGTAAGGTTGAATGTGTTTGAGTGAATGAAATAGGTTAAGGGAGTGAGTGGAATATGAAGGAAAAAGTCAAGAAAAGTCAAACTCGCCTTAAGACGGGATTCTCATGGAATCTCGCGGAAATTTCAAATACGAACTCGGAAATTCTAAATTCGACTCGGAACATAAAATTCTAAATTAAAACTTAAATTTGCTGAAAGGTATTCGTAAAATATTTTCACTAGAAAAATAGGGTACATTTCCGGGTGTTACAATATATACTGACAATTACACCAAAATCCAAACACCATTCATTCCTCAATTCACCTGGAATCCACCCAAAAATCTCAACACAACATTAAATCAATCATTGATCACTACCATACAATATCATCTTCCGAATTCTCGCCCTATCCCCATTACATAATGCTCAACTTAAAATCTTTGTCCACCCAAGACCTTAAATTTTCTCCTCATTGGCAACGAATTCATCCATCCCAAAATTGACACACTAACACTTATATCCTTATACAATCCTCTAACGATATTAAACCATTTACAACCTCAAGCACATCACAATAAAATTTCGCGGCCTCCTCACACCCATCAAGGCAAAACATCCAAATACACGTGCGAAAATACTCCAACAGTCAAGCCTCACGACCAAAATCTAAAAGGATAAGGAACTCAACAATAACAACGGTTAAATCTCCAAGACACCACATTAACAATAAACCCACAAGACACTACTCTTAAACCCACAAGACACCAGCTAACAAGACAATAACAATAAAATACGACCTCTATAAAAATGCTCAACACAATTATTAGTGAAAGCTCTCAAAACTCGATAAGTTAACTGGCTCACGGAGACTCGCATTATCACATTACTGACATAGAAGATCCCCAAGCTAATGACACCATTACACAACAAAGGACTATACAAACCAGGATAAAGGTAACCTCATTCGATAAGCACATACCACCAATACTTCCTCTTATACTTGCCTCCAAGCGCTACGCGTAAACACTCATATCTCAGTCTAATAATCCATCATACTAGTAACAACCAATAATAACACATGGATAATCCCACAAAAAACGCTAGATTCCTATATATCCCAAACATCACCCTCAAATCCACGCAATTACGACCCATTACTCTCCTTTTACTCAAAGACCCACAATCTTGCCACCCAATACCACAAAGGTTAATCCGACAACACAACTAATTAGGAGCTACCTCCACACTCAACTATAACATTCATCCAATAATATTATAGTCTCTTCATAACTTTCTCAACTCCACCACGACTTGTCTTTCTCCGTCAACGTATCTCTCCCTGCAAAACGACCCACAAGGTACTAAAACCACTATCTCAAGATAGTTACTAGATATAAACATAACAAACTCTTGCGTTCCCTTTTGAGACTCAATAGCTCTCATTCTTCCTTTAGTCCTACATCCCCATGAAAGATTCCACTAACGACTAACACTCTATCTGAATATTCATTCATTTTTCCATTTAAATCTCTTGTCTCCCCATTACATCAGCCCAACACTTCAGATTGCCAATTTCCATAATAACGGTATTCTATCAATACACCCCAATTACAAATACATCTCACACAAGCCACTACGTAGAGTACTTTTAAAGCCACAATGATTCTACCTAACTTTCCACAACATTCTCTTCAATTTCTAACCGACCATTTCCACAAAATATTATCTGTCAACATACGTTTATACCATATTATTTTATCACAATTTTTTTAGCAATCCATTCGAAAATACTATCACCTTTTCTTAACTCTCTTTCGTACCAAACTATGTCCTTTGCAACTCTAACACTTGCCTCAAAATATGATCCTCCAAATATTCTTCTTCAACTTGTCTCTTTCTAACTCATAATTCCCAATATAAATCATCTCATGAATTAATAAATGTCTTTCCCTTTATGCTATTCCATTGCTTCAATTATTCCTTTACTTCACCAATTCGCTATTTATACTTCTTCCAATTCGCACGAGTTACAATTACTCCTTATCCCAAAGATTTACTTTCACTATCTAGTCCTCCAATAACGCGATTACCTTCTTATTACCTCAAGATTCCAGACCCGATAACCCGTCACTACAATCTCCCAATCATACGCAATAAATATTACTTTTATCACAATATGTTCCTTCATTTGCTATTAACACGCCCAAAAAACCGCGAAACTCATCATATATTATTACTATCTATCCTTACAATACCTCACAACGATGCTTATCTCATATCATACTTTCCATAATATTGCATCTCCACAATTGTCTCTTAGTTATCCGTCTTCCCATCAAAACAATATCCAAGTCTTATTTATACCTCAAACAGACTAAGCTCACTAGGTACCATCAACGTTACATTCCTTTATATTAGTTCTCATCGCATATATCCCTAATCAACTCAAACATTCCCGTTTTTCTTAAACACATTCCCCTTTATAACCATTCATATCTCTCTTCTAAATCCGCAATTCATACCTTCCCTTTCTCACATTATCATTTGATCAAATAACACACACGCCTCTATATATTGTTCGAACAGACAGCATCCTTACAACATCACATATAACAAAACGGATTCTCGCTTTCTCACAAGGCTCATCAATCTATCCAACTCAACCATAAATGATCACATGCACCTCTCTTGTAAACCATAGAATCCTCGGGAACAATATTCACCTTATAGAAAACATCAAAGTTATTAACTAAGATCAATATATTCGGAACACATAACAACGATACACTATAACCCAACATGATGACGATTCCTCCACATCCTTAAAAACAAGGGCAATTAAGTAATTAACTTAACACGATAGTACATCGACAAGCGAACTTACAATTCACCCCCTGTGGCAAAGCCACTCGGTCGATTTCAACAAACTTTGACTAATACGAGACACTCGGTCGAGTACACACACTACTCGGTCGAGTACGACACACT
Source organism: Heliosperma pusillum (assembly GCA_022085475.1). Classification (NCBI taxonomy): domain Eukaryota; kingdom Viridiplantae; phylum Streptophyta; class Magnoliopsida; order Caryophyllales; family Caryophyllaceae; genus Heliosperma; species Heliosperma pusillum. Next base: position 8,561 of record JAIUZE010072504.1, read on the forward strand.
CAGTCGAGTATACTATATACTCAGTCGAGTCACAAAATACAGCACTTTATAATTACATCAGAACCCAACACTCGATCGAGTGTCAAGGGTACTCGGTCGAGTAATCAGTACTCTGTTGAGTCCCCTGCCCCACTCAGTCGAGTCAGGCAGTACACGACCCAAAACACATCACATAATTATAATAACTCATATCACATGATCGACAAAGCTAATCACATTCTCATGCTTATAATTACATTCGTTCAACTAATCAAATTCATACATGCATATTACATCTCATATATGCTTCACATATCGTTACATAATTTATACGCATCATGCTTATGAATAATGAACCATCTTTCATTCCATGAATGCTTAACATCATACTCAAGCTCATATTCCATCTCCACTCCACACCATCCTTAACAATTAACATAATAATCATATGTAGCTCATATATAAACGTTTGATATCATTTTCTCATACTCATCGCATAATCTCATTTAAGGATGCATATAATATACCGTTAACAAGAATATGCCATCATGCTATAATCATCGTCATTCATACATAACTCATTTCATCTAGATTCACCATCATTCCATCTTCTTTCATACACATAACATCATCACGTCACATCTCATGTGATAATACATATCACAAATCAGAACCCCTCTCTATTCCACATCCATTTCCATCACACATATCATCAAGCAATACATATTAATACACCAAATGCACATAACGCCCCGACACTTGCCATGGTGACCAAGTAAGAGCTATAGAGGCAAAAGTGAGATTCTGTGACGTCTCCCTAATTTTTACGGTAGCTCCCTATGACTCCTACCAGGTTCATTTTATTAGACGCTCCTAGTTCATTAGATTCATTGGTTTTAGGTTCTAAAAGCGATCGCTCTGATACCACTTTGTAACACCCCCATATACCAAGGTGCCTTACAAAACCCCCTTAGCACACAGAAGTACTACCAGCTCGGTTGCCCGAGGTAATACATATCAAAACAAGCCATAAAGAAACAATACTTTATTTAGTAAATATTTTAACTCAAATATATAGTCTCAAACTAGACGACATACAACCTAGACCAATAATCCGAAATGGCAAACATACTATAAAATAAAGTAACGTCTAATGCACGACTCTAGTAGACTTCGCGGAAGTTATGACTCGATAGTGGTGATCCCCTCGACATCCTAACGCAGCTCTGTAACAACCCGAAAAGTACCCTATTTTTATAGTAAAAATATTTGACGGATACGTTTCAGCAAAGTTAAGTTTTAAAATAGAAATTTTTGTTTCGAGTCGTATTTTGAAATTCCGAGTTCGTATTTGGAATTTTTGAGAGATACCATGAGAATCCCGTTTTTAAGTCATCTTTGACTTTTCTTGACTTTTAAGTCGTCTTTGACTTTTCTTGACTTTTAAAGTCGTCATTGACTTTTCCTGACTTTTAAGTCGTCATTTAACTTTTCTTGACTTTTAAGTCATCATTGACTTTTCTTGACTTTTAAGTCGACTTTGACTTTCGTTAACTTTTCCGACTCACCTCGTAATTTTAAAGACCGAAATTTTATTTTGAAAAATAATAGATTTAATTTATTTTTATTAAGATTTATTTGAATTTATGATAATTTAATATAATTATTTTGAATTTATTCGGAATTAAAGAATAACTTTTATGATTTAACCCCAAACGTCATTTAACTATTTCCGAGTCAACTTAAGTCCCGAAACAAACCCGGAACCCGACTCTTGCATGAGTCACACGCCCCATGTCACCTATTTTCCACTCATGTTAGATCTTTTAATTAATATGATTAAACTAATAATAATATCTAAGATATTTGTAACTTTATCGGTCTGTCAACTTAAATTCCGCAATCGCTTAAAAACAGACCCGATTTCTCTTCTTTTCTCACGTCTCTTTCTCCTCTCTTAAGCTAGATATTTTCTTTTCTTTTGTTTACAATAACATAATATCTAATTAATATCTAGATATTTCATTAAACTATTATAAAACCGAATAATATCTAATTAATTACCGTAATATAATTATTAAACCCGAGTCAATCCCGTAAAACAATTTCAAAACCCGACTCCATATTTCTTCTATATGTACACGGCTCCTCTCACACTTACTCACTAACAACTTTTCATTTTACAATAAATCAAATTAAGATCTAATTAACACTTTCTTTAATCGTTCTTCGTCGTTCTTCGTCGTTCTTCGTCGTTCTTGAGACAAAATCATCATAAAACCTTCATTTCTTATTCAAATCAGTCCTAACTTATATTTCTAGATCTCCTCTTCGCTCTCCATCTTAAGTACGTTTATTTCAATTCCGAAAAAATCATTTTCAACACTTTAATTATGGAAAATCAAGTTTTAATTCTAATAATATTATTCTTGTCATTTCTTATAGGGGAAGATTTTGAAGACGAGTTTGGTGACTCGTATATATTAGGAGAAGATTAGTAGACGGGTTTTTCTTTACTTCTTATTTTTGGTGCTACTTGATTTTTGCTAGCTAAGGTAACAATTCCGAGTTACTCGACGAATAAATGTTACATACTTTAGTTGTTGTTTATGATTTAAGGTTTTAGTTAGTAACATGATAAGTAGTTGTTATTATTATGTTTTATGGATTTATAGCATGTTTTGTGTTCTTGACATATTTGATGATTTATTCAGAATCATGATTTTTGTATGATGATGGTTTAATTGGTTGTTAAAATGGTTGTTTGTTAATTAAAACATGTTGGAATTAATTAGGTGTTTGTTGTTGTTGGGGCCGTGAGAAATGGCTGGAAAAACCAGCCCAAACCAGCCCAAACCAGGCCGGTTCAGGCCGGTTCAGGCCGGTCCAGCCCGGTCTGGATTGGTCCGGGATTTGTCCTTTGGGTTTTTGTCGATACTTGATTGTTTTGTTGTTGTTTTGACGGGTTTTAAATATGTTAAGCATGCGGGAAATATTAAGAAACGGTTGTTAGAAAAGATAACCAAAACCGGTTCAAAATGAACGTGGGTCCCCTTGCTTTGTGACGGTTTTTGAGTATTGGTTATTGTTATCGTGTTTTGTATTTTAAAACAGTGGGAAATTTTAATAAGTAAATATTTAATTAAAAGGTTTTTCAATATATTTATTATTTCTCACATGTTAGAAATTTATAATTCGTGATTGTAGTTAATTTATCTCCTTTAAGTCAAGCGGGTTTTCGTATGAAATTACTAATTCACATGGTAAACTTGATCGCAATACATGAAATGAATGTGATA
>JAIUZE010072505.1:0-25897 GCA_022085475.1 Heliosperma pusillum
AACGGTCCTTGACAAAGCCATAACAAAATCCATAGAAATAGATTCCCAATTCCATAGTGAAATATCCAAAGGTTGTAGCAATCCACCGGGTCTCTTGTGTTCAATTTTCACTTGTGGGCAAGTAAGACATCTTCCAACATAAGACACAACATCGCCCTTCAAATTCGGCCACCAAAATTGTAGCTTCAAATCCTTATACATCTTATCACCTCCGGGGTGAATAGAATAAGGGGAAAGGTGAGCTTCATCAAGAACTCGCTTCCTCAAATTAAGAGCATTAGGAACAAATAAACGACCATGGAAACGAAGAACACCTTCATTATCACACTTGAAATCTTTACCTTTACCTTCAAGAAGTTTGGCTTGAATAGACTTGTAGGTAAGATCATCAACTAGGCTTTCACGGATTTCACGGAGAAACACAAGCTCGGCAGTCATAGCACCAAGATGAACAAATCCACGCTCCACAAATTCCAAACTCAACTTTCGAAACTCGGCACAAAGATCATCGGGTAATACCCGCATAGCATTTAAAGCATGAGAAGCTTTCCTACTAAGAGCATCGGCAACAACATTAGCCTTCCCTTCATGGTACAATAACTCAAAATCATAATCATTCACCAATTCCAACCATCTTCTTTGTCTCATATTCAACTCTTTTTGAGTAAATATGTACTTCAAACTTTTATGATCGGTGAAGATATGACAATGAACTTCTATTAGGTAATGTCTTCACACTTCATGAACTCTCAACTGCCTTGAAGCATAAGCCACCACCTTCCTATTTTGCATAAGAACACAACCTAATCCCATTTTAGAAGCATCACAATAGACATCAAAGTCTACTCCATCTTCAGGCAAAGTCAACACCGGAGCGGTAGTTAACCTCTTCTTTAACTCTTGAAACGCTGCTTCACAACCTTCAATCCATAGGAACTTGGTTTCCTTCTTCAATAACTGAGTCATCGGTCTAGCAAGCTTAGAGAAATCCTTGACAAATCTTCGGTAATAACCAGCTAAACCAAGAAAACTTCGAATCTCTCTAATATCAGTCGGACTCTTCCAATCAACAACGGCCTCAATCTTCGAAGGATCCACCATTACACCGTCTTTAGAAATCACATGCCCAAGAAAGGACACTTTAGGTAACCAAAATTCGCACTTTGAAAACTTAGCATACCACTTCTGACGACGTAGAACACCCAGAATAATCCTCAAATGAATAGCATGCTCTTCTTCGGACTTGGAGAAAATCAGAATATCATCAATGAACACCACCACACACTTGTCAAGATATTCACTAAATGTGCGGTTCATTTGATCCATAAAAATAGCGGGAGCATTCGTCAATCCAAATGGCATTACCTTGAACTCATAATGACCATACCTTGTACTAAATGCGGTCTTCGGAATATCAACATCTCGAACAGGAATTTGGTGATAACCGGATCTCAAATCAATCTTTGAAAAAGTAGAATCACCCTTTAGTTGATCAAACAAATCTTCAATTCTTGGTAAAGGATACCTATTCTTGATTGTAATCCGATTCAATTCACGATAATCAATAAAAAGCCTCATAGAACCATCTTTCTTCTTTACAAAGAGAACGGGAGCACCCCAAGGCGAGGCACTTGGTCGAATAAAACCCTTTTCAATCATATCATCCAGCTGCTTCCTTAATTCTTTCAATTCGGACGGAGCCATACGATAAGGAGCTTTGGCTATTGGACCAGAACCAGGAACAAGATCAATAGAGAATTCAACATCTCTTTCGGGAGGAATCCCGGGCAAATCTTCGGGAAATACATCAACGAATTCTCGAACAATCGGCACATCTTCGATACTTGGCAAAGAGGCATTTGAAGAAGTCACAACACACAATAATGCTTGGTGACCTTTTCTAACCATACTTACCAGTTTCATAGTGGAAATTAAAGACACACCTTTACGGGGATGAGATCCGTTATAGGTTATTCTAACCCCTAAAGGACTCTTTAAATAAATCTTTTGATCACGACACTCGAACCTAGCATGATACATAGCTAACCAATCAATACCTAATATTATATCAAACTCTCCTAAAGGAAACTTAAGGAGATTAGCGGGAAAGATAGAACCCGCGATAGATATTGGTACATTTGGATAAAGGGTAGAACAAGAGATAATATCTCCGGAAGGTAAGGATATGGGAGTATCCTCACTAGATGTAGGCTCGATAGATAACTTATTAGCATAAGTCGATGACAGAAAAGACATAGAAGCACCGGTATCAAATAGAATAAGACACGGTTGCTCAAAGATTGAGAACATACCCGTAATGATCTCGGGACGAGCATCGGCTTCGGCACGGCTCATGACAAAGATTGAACCCTTAGGTTTAGGAGGAGGAGGCAACTTTCGATCGGGGCAATCCTCATAACGATGACCACCCTTTTGACAAAAGTAGAAATTGTACGGTCGGTTGGAACATGACATACCGGGGTGATATGGAAGTCTACACCGGTTGCAAAAACGACCTTGAGGTTGAGCTTGAGGAGAATAAGGCCTATGAGCCACATTTGAAGTAGCTCTAGGAATAAAAGGAGCAGGATTCCTTGTATTTGCATTGGAAGGAGGATTGAATCTCCTCTTGTTAGCATAAGAATTAGAGGAAGACAGGATAAACGGCTTTTTCCCATAAACATTCGGCCTAGGAGCATAAGAAGGAGAGGGATTATTCATCAAAGCTTCATCTCTAATAGCCTTCATAGAATTTTCGGCCCATAAGGCATCATCATAGAGATCTCCAAAGGACGCAGTACCCCTTCTCACTTTACTTTGCAGGACGGCACTCAACTTGTTTCGGTAATAGAATGCTCGGTCTTCATCATCTCGGATAAGCCTCGGCAAAAAATGCGCAAGCTTATTAAACTCCGTAGTGAACTCTTGAGCTTACAAGTTGCCTTGTTTAAAGTCAATGAACTCCTTGAGCCTTTGTTGTTTAAGCTCTTTAGGATAGAATCTACCTTCCACAAGAGCTTTGAAACAAGCCCAGTTAAAGTCCTCTTCAAGAACAGCGGTGGCACTTGTGATAGCCCACCAATTATCAGCTTCCCTCACCAGAAAGTGCTTTGCAATCCTCACCTTGTCCTCTTCTCGGACTTGGTATAGATCGAACTGTTTCTCCATCTCACGGAACCAATCAGATAACTCCGTAGGATCCGGTTCTCCACCATATGGTATGATCTTACTCCTTGCAATTTGTCCAGCTACCCATGCATAGCCACCTTGATGGTTTTCTTCCCTTCTTGGGGGAACTTGGTTGGCATTAGCTAAAGCTGCATCTTGGTGATTTTTCAGCACTTGAGTAAGAGCTTCCATCATAACATTCTCAGCTAATCGTGGTCTAACCATCTTCATAAGAAACAAAAACAAATTAAGTTACTCCTATCAATTAGCATAAACAAATAGAGTACCAAGTAAAGTCCTTAACTTCTACCCACTCTCATTTATTATTTCAAGGTCAAGTACTTTAAGTTAGGGTTCACGTGTGTGCGTCAGGAGCGATAAAGCTCTGATACCAACTGTGACAACCCTCGCGAATGCGGAAATATAAAACATACAAGCATGTGAATAATATGCGGAAATACGGTATTTTAAAAACTTTTAATACCTCATATGATTAAAACGAGGAGTTTCAAAGATATTACAACTAATACGACTACCCAAAAGACGGAGTCTCTCAAAATGTTAGCAAAGAACAAGGGGTTCAGCAAACGGCTAAATCGTCTAAGTGACCTTTCCAGGGACACGCCCGCTAGCTCACACCCGAACCCAAAATAGCATAAGCACAAAGCCATCCATGCAAGCAACCTGTTCATTCATGAAAAATATGAACGCCACAATCAGTGGGGAGTAACTCCGGGTTCTCCCAGCCATATCACATTAAACGTACATAGAAGGAAATACAAAAGTAAAATCATGCATATATAGATATACATGTAAGATACAATAAGGATAGATAGGCAATTCAATATGTAATGATAAGAGAATAAGAGTTACAAGTCCGAATCCATCATGTTATACAAAGACTCGGGGAAGACACTCTTAGGCAACCGAATACGCTCACTAGGGCTTACATCTCACCGTTAGCGGTATAAGTTTGATAAGATTGAGACTCGACAAACAACCATGCCAAGTCATGCGATGATCACAATAAATACATCATATTATCATCCATTCAAACGTACCAATACATTGACGATGCCCAAACATGCAATGACCATGAATAAAATAATGAAATCACGCATCCAAGAACGACGACACAAAGACGACATCTCTCACGGTAAATGAAACGCACTAGCACCATGTACATGGCAAGTATGATAAAAAGGCATCCACGAGATAAGCATTTCCCTGAACGCATACACGATGACATTTCGTATCTGTAGACTAATTTCCTCCTGGTAGCACGACGATATAAATATCCGGTCCTAGTCTAAACCTGGCCAGACTCTCGGAATAAACCATTTTCTGATTCGACATGCGATGACATTTCGCATCCAAGACTCGGTTAATCATTGACGCCAAATACCCCAAATTCGGTAGATCAATTCACGAAAGAGGCGGAAAAGAGCACAAGCCTCACAACAAGCGGTACGCTACATGCAAATAACACCACCTCGCAAGTACACAACATTTGACGGCCGGGTCGATCAACGCAATGCGTTCAACTCCCAACAACGTCGTCGTATGCCCACTAACACATGCATTTAAGCAGTAGGATACCTCCCTGTTCCGACATTCCAGCCTTACGAACGTGGAGGTAGCCAAGGGAATGAGAGTACAAAGCACAAGACAAAATAGTGCTCAAACCGTATCATTTGTAAAAACCGACTCAAAGTGGGGCATACCAAAAACCGTCACAAAACATGTGATACAAGCGAATGAAATGTCATATATTCAAAACATTATTATTATAGGTCACTACGTAAAATTATACGATAAACGAATCATGCGAACTATTATAAATTAAAACCGTAAACAAAAATCACAAACACCTTCCAGCAGGTGCCAGCCGGTTAGGTGGACCGGCTACCGGTCTACCGGCTAAGGCCAAAAGCCATGCGAAAATAAACTTCAAACATCAGTGTGTCCCAGCCGGTCAGGTCGACCGACTGCCGGTCAACCGGCTGGGACCAAAGGGTCATTTGAAAAACAAGGAAGAAAGAGGGGTGTCTCAACCGGTGGTCTGACCGGCTGCCGGTCGACCGGCTGAGACCCAAGTCATATTCCAAAATCACGTAAAAGTATAACAATATACAGCCAGTGCCCCAGCCGGTGGTCTGACCGGCTGCCGGTCGACCGGCTGGGGTCCCTAGTACATGAAAATGCCAATTTCAACCAAGATCAACATTTGATAATTATCGACTAACATTCAATTCATCAATTCTCATATGAATACTCAACAAATAACATCCATCAACAATAATACAAGTCATAAGTTTACTAACCATAATCTAAATACGATTCCTATCCTAGAAATCACATAAAACACGTAAATGATACCGAGTAACCCTTCACCGTTACCTTTAACCGTCTTCACTACTCGTCAAGCTCCTCTTCAATAAGAAAATAGTCTTTGTCGGGATCTTGGAGGTCACCACCTACAAATAGATCATAAAAGATGAATAAAATTCATCTTGAGAAAGACGAAAAGTTTGAAAAGCGAGAAAGACGGTAATTTTATTATCATTACGGATAGAGGAAGGTAAGAGGGGAAGAATGAGACGAACTTACGCGAATTTCAACAAGAAACGAAGAAGATACGATGATTCAAAGATCGGAAATATTATGGAGGCAAGGGTTTCTTAAGGAAGAAGTAAATTTGGTTTGTGTTTGAGTGAAAATAGGTTAAGGGAGGAGTATGAGTATGTATAAGGAAAAAGTCAAGGAAAGTCAAACTCGCCTTAAGACGGGATTCTCATGGAATCTCGCGGAAATTCCAAATACAAACTCGAAAATTCTAAATTCGACTCGGAAAATTAAATTTACGATTAGAACTATATTTCACTGAAAAGTAACCGTAAAATATTTTCACTATAAAAATAGGGTACATTTCCGGGTGTTACACATGGTCGATTGATGACGTGGATCAAGGAGGGCCTTTAGATTAAAAATTAAGAAACACACAATGCCAACAAACATAGCCAAGGATTACACCAGCAGCTGGAACAGGTCAGCAGTTGGAATAAGTCAGCAGCTGGAACAAGTCAGCAACAACTTCCTATAACTTAATAGCATTTGAGGAAGAATAGGAGAGGATCAGGGAGAACGTTGGAGGAACTCAGCAGGGATTTGTGGCTATAAAACCAAGTGAAGCAAGAAAAGAGCACAATCACATTCTACAACACACTCACACTCTCATGCTCATAAAACTTAAGTCAATCATCCAAAATTCTAACAATATATATTACACAAAATTTGTACTTTCAGTAGCCTCCCTGAATTCTGCCAGAATCCAGTAGTTCAGCCAGAGCTTATTCTGTAGTTCTGGCAGAGTATACCCTGAGTTCCGGCAGAGTATAGCCTGAGTTCTAGCAGAGTATGCCCTGAGTTCCGGCAGAGTCATGTGGTGTCACCAGAATCCGGTGGTTCCACCATAGTATATCTTGTAGTTCCAAGTACACCCTAAAGAATTATAGTACATTAATTGGCGGGATTCCGACTCCCCCCGCGGTTTTTCCCACATTGGGTTTCCGCGTCACCATTTTCGTGTGTCCTCGTTCATTACTTTACTTTCATTGTTATTTTCGTCGTTACTTTTACTTAGTTTTCATCCGTATTCTATCACAAATCACATATAAACTAACCCCATTTTCAAGGCTAAAAAGAGTAGATCATTTTGACCCGTCAACGAACGAATTAATAGGTTTAGGTAATTTTTTACCAAAACAATTTGGCGCCCACCATGGGGCAAAGTGATCGATTTTTATAGCCAAACTATCGTCTAGTCAATAGTCCACCATGTGCCTGCTACCAGAAATCTGCAGACCTAGCCACCATGGTACCTATAGAATCTGCCAAAGAACGAACGACAAGTCTACCAGGAACCCCTAACATTATGCCAGCAGAGAGTGCAGCAGCATGGATGTTCAACACCGGAGTGCAGGTCCATAGCAGTCTATCTGGAGGAACCTTCAGGCACCTAAGCCCAACTCCACCAGATTCAGATATTCTGCAGGCCGTTCTGAAGGAAATGAACACCCTACACAAAGCCATAGAAAACTTGCATAAGGACAACTTGGATTTGAAGGCAAGGATAGCAGTCATGGTACCCCCTCATCCAACACCCATCCTGCAGAGCGTCCAGGCGATGGTTCCAGAAACGTACTCGCTCCAGGAGTCGGCAGTATGTGGCGGACCAGGACAACACATTCTCCCTGAGTTGGTTACAAGGCAGAATCTTGAAGGCCTAATACCCAATTACTCACCCATCCTGACCAGCATGCAGACTACCCCAGGTAACATTCTGTCTAGTTGTTCTCTTGAGGCTAACTCCTTCTCTAATACTGGTACCACCAGCCAGCAGGTACCGAATGAGCAGTTCAGGTCTGTCACCAATGCAACCCCTTTGTCCAGTATCTTTGCTAGCCAACCCTACTCCGTGGAGCATACCCCTTTAGGAACAGCGCCAGGAGGTAATCCCATTGGCTTTGTTCCGCCTGTCTCTAACCCTTTTGAAGGAACAGAAGGACAGGTGGAACAACAGCTTCAGGAACTCAGAGACATGATCAAAAAAATACCTGGCATGTCGCGCCCCATTGAAAGAGAAGCCCTACAGAGTTACGCAGACTCTCCTTTCGTGGACGACATAGCCCTTATCAATGTGCCTAAAGGAATCAAACCACCCACAATGATGTTATATGATGGGACCGACGATCCGTCAGATCACATCAACCAATACAAACAGAAGATGATGGTTGTAACAGCTACAGGACCCCCGAAAGAGTCCTGCATGTGCAAGGACTTTGGGTCCACCTTAACGTGGGCAGCACTGCAGTGGTTCGTCAATCTGCCGAATAGATCATTGGCATCTTTCGCGGACTTAGTCAATGCATTCAACCACCAGTTCGCTAGTAGTCGTAAGCTAGAGAAGCAGAGAAGCAACCTCTATCGTGTTATTCAAAGGTATGATGAGACTACTCGAGAATATATGTGCATGTTTAATAGGGAGAAGGTACACATTCCTAGATGTTACATTCTTACCGCGATTGAGGCCTTTAGGCATGGGTTACTCCCAGACTCCGGCCTATACAAAGAATTCACAAGCTACCCATACAATACCTTTGAGGATGTATAAGTAAGGGCAATGGCAACAATTAGATTAGAATAAGACACAAATTGATGATCACTATTTATGCACATATTTTATGCTTCCCTTAGATATATAAGATTCAATTTATCATCTTTCCTTGCTTGTTTATATGCTATTTTAGCTAGAATATCGATTATGTCGCTTCTATTATGTTTTAATGTAGATTGGATGAATTTGGAGCTTTTTGAGTTAATATGGAGCATGGCGGAGTCAGATTGTAGAAGGTTAGGCACAGGAATCGAGAGCGAAAGAGAAGAAATGAAGAAAAGCGAAGAAATGAGCCATTTTGAAGGATGCTCGATCGAGCAAGTTACTCTACTCGATCGAGTCGTGCTGATGTCATGCTCGATCGAGCAGATACACCCTTACTCGATCGAGCAACCTAGTATTTTGACGACTTTCGGCTTTCCTATATTGGTTTAACCGAGTTAATTAGATTATTATAAAAGGAAAACTCGTCTTTCATAATTAGGTATGCTTTAATATTGAATGCTTTAATATTAGAAACTCAAGTTTTGTGTCCTTTTCTACTGGATTGATTCATCAAGACTATTGTTTTTAGTTCAAGCTTGTAATCGGTATTCTTTAATCTTTCTTCGTTATTCAATTAGTTACTTTCTAGTTCTTTAATTATTCTTTGTTACTCCTTTCATTGTTGTTAAGCATGTTTACTTTATTTATTATCGTTGTTAGTAATATCGTTATGAGTAGCTAAATTCCTTTCTAGGGTTGAAGGGGGATCTAGGATTTTTAGAAGGGGTAGACTAATTAATTGAATTGCAATTGCATGGTTATCGTTTGATTATCGTTTTAAATCTAGTTGCTTAATTACTGGCCAGGATTAAATAACTAGTGTCGCGAATTAGGATTAATACCGACCGGGTTAAGACTAAGATAGGCTACGATAATTGAATAGAACTTTTTTAATGATAGCGATCGCATGTTAAATTGTAGATCTAAAGGGTATAATTGAATTGACCGATCTTGTGACCTTAGATAACTTTATTGCATGATAGTTGATTACACCCTTACCCCTGAATAATAATCCTAGTGAACCTGAGACCCTAGACTTTTAATCTTATTGATTTCAACCTTTTATTGTTATTATTTGCTATTAGTTTAGTAATACAAATCAAAAACCCTGAAATTGTTACTTTAGAAGACGAATTTAGTTTAACAGATTAGAATACTACCGCCTCCATGTGGATTCGATACCTTACTTACCGCTGACTATTAGTTAGTAGTGAATTAGGATTACTTTGATTAAGGTGACGTGACTTTACCCTTATCACATATCCATAAGCATATATGGTACACCTGAGATAGATTGTAACTTAATAAATTCATTACCTTCTTTATATTTTTGAATAACTACTGACTTGACCGTCGGAGGGCCGTTGGTTAAACCAACGGCCAACCCTAGCAACAATATTCTTATAGGACAGTCAGGAGTTCCCCTGCCAGCACGAGGTGCCACTTAGGCTGCAGAATATGCTACTATGTCACCAGATTAAGTCGTTGTTCCTGCAGAGTGACCTCATTCTGCCTGAAGATCACCCTGTCAACAGGATGAGTTATTAATATCCATGCAGAACAGTTCACGCTGCCTGCAGATCCAACATGGTGTTGATGTGTAACCTGGGGGCAATTCCCACAAATGTACTGCCAGTGTTCAGGTAGGTCCTAAGGAGTGTATATCCTCCAGCAAGGAGACAGACGGAACGCTTGGAAGTTAACCAACATACAGTAGCTGCAGGAACCAAGGGCACTTTGCAATGTCCGTGATATAGCGTAAGTTCCGCCTCAGCAGGGAGAACGACGAACAGGAGTCCTAGGCTGTTTTGCATGCCCTCCACAGCGGGCCTGTGAAAGTCATGTAGGGGGCAAGACCCTCTCCAACAATTTGCCAGCATGCATTACAATACTCAATTTATCAGTTATATGGTCATATATGACCTACTGACTACATTATTTGGTACAAGTAGTTTACTCAAATTTTATGCCTTAATTTGAAATTTGAAATTCATTATTTCACTATTTTCAACAAACAAGACATTAAATTCTTCCTCCAAAAGGAAGCCAAAACAATACAGCAGTACAACGTGTTCCAGCAGAATAGTACCAGCACTGCAGCACAATACCATCAACCTACAGAACCTGAAGACTAATTTTCCTCCTCAACAAAGTCGAGAAGCAAAATTGGGCGGCAATTGTTATAGCCAAAATTTACACTTTTACTACTTGTACATGTGGCATCGTACGAGTGGTTCATTAAGGACATGGTCGATTGGTGATGTGGATCAAGGAGGGCCGTTAAATTACAAATTAAGAAACACACAATGCCAACAAACATAAGCAAGGATTACACCAGCAGCTGGAACAGGTCAGCAGTTGAAATAAGTCAGCAGCTGGAACAAGTCAGCAACAACTTCCTATAACTTAGGAGCAGTTGACGAAGAATAGGAGAGCATCAGGGAGAACGTTGGAGGAACTCAGAAGGGATTTGTGGCTATAAAAGCAAGTGAAGCAAGAAAAGAGCACAATCACATTCTACAACACACTCACACTTTCATGCTCAGAAAACTGAAGTCAATCATCCAAAATTCTAACAATATATATTACACAACATTTGTACTTCCAGTAGCCTCCCTGAGTTCTGCCAGAATCCAGTAGTTCCGCCAGAGCTTATCTTGTAGTTCCGGCAGAGTATACCCTGAGTTCCGGCAAAGTATAGCCTGAGTTCCAGCAGAGTATGCCCTGAGTTCCGGCAGAGTCATGTGGTGTCACCAGAATCCGGTGGGTCCACCATAGTATATCTTGTAGTTCCAAGTACACCTTAAAGAATTATAGTACATTAATTGGCGGGATTCCGACTCCCCCCGCGGTTTTTCCCACATTGGGTTTCCGCGTCACCATTTTCGTGTGTCCTCGTTCATAACTTTACTTTCTTTGTTATTTTCGTCGTTACTTTTACTTAGTTTTCATCCGTATTCTATCACAAATCACATATAACTTAACCCTCTTTTCAAGGCTAAAAAGAGTAGATCATTTTGACCCGTCAACGAACGAATTAATAGGTTTAGGTGATTTTTTACCAAAACAATGATATCAACTAATAATACTTATCATTATCATTATTATCATTATCATTATCATTATCATTATTATAATACTTCCTCCGTTTCATTTGATTGTATACGTTTGCTTTTTGGGCACTATTCATAATTGAAAAGAATCTTTAATAATACTTCCAATATATAACATAAAAGACAGTCATGTGAGGTTTTGTTTCAATTGTCTCACCGAGAACAATATTAATATCAAATTTTTATAATTTTTAGTAATATGTAACTAAAGATATGAGCAAAACAAAAAAAACATCGGCATACGTGATAAAGCAAACGTATACAACTAAATGGAACGGAGGAAGTAGCAATTATTATTACTATTATTATAATTATTATTATTGTTGTTGTTATTATTATATTTATTATTATTACTTTATTAGTATTATATATTATTATTATTTCAGCTCAGTTAAGCTCTAATAAGCTTATTTCAGTTCCACTTCATTCAGTTCAGTTCAGTTCAGCTCCATTCAGTTCAGTTCAGTTCGGCTCAGTTCAATTCAGTTCAGCTCTATTAAGTTCAGTTTAGTTCAGTTCAGTTCAACTCTAAAAAGTCAGAAAGAACATTGCCTTTCTCCACCACATACACCACCACCACTAAAAGCCTACAACTAACCTCCACTACTTAGCACCACCATACCACACAATTGGAATAATGGAATCCCCACTTACATTCACTGCGCGGCCTCAGCACACTCATTACAACATAGTGTTAAATCTCAGTTTCGGATCATCGTCCAGTCTAGGTGCGTGTCATTAGGGCTGTTTCTGCCTAATCATGCTTGTTACAGCCTATATTGTCATAAAATGTGGTCGTAGTAAATTGGTAGTCTTCAAAACCCCAAAACAAATGCTCACGTTTTGATGTCACGACCTTGTTTTAATACCATGCAATACCAACACCTTGAAATTTGACACACTACCAGCCTCCACTACTCAATCCTACCGCCATCCTCCACCGCTCGACCCACCCGATCTTAGTTGACTACTTAACCCCATCAATTGACTATCCTCGCGTAAACAAGTTTGTGAGGGGCGTTTGGAAGGTAGATCACGGGAGGTTAAAAGAGGAAGGGGGTTGAGGACGTTGAGTAGTTGAGGATCATGACGAGGTGATGGAAGGAAAGAAAAAATTATGAGACAAGGGAAGAAACCAGGGAAGACTGGGAAAGCAAAGAAGGTGGTCAATGCTGATGAGGTATTGAAATAGAGATGGAGAGAAGGAAGCAGTGGTGGAGCTAGGGGGGGGCTAGCAGGGGCGCTCGCCCCCCCTGGCGGTTGAAATTTTCGAAGTTTTTAGGGAAAATTTTCGAAATTTTTTTAATATACCTTATAAAAATAGTCATTCGCCCCCCCTAAAATTTTTCGCCCCCCCTAAATTCGAATCCTGGCTCCGCCACTGGAAGGAAGTGGTTAAGGAAGGGTAATATTGTGATCTACTTTAGTTCCTAAGAGTCTCCCGTCCTTTTGTATTGCAATCTTTTAAAGCATTAGAGAAAGCATTACTTTTTTTTCCTGAGGTAAAAGATAAAGCATTTTTGCCGGTGCTATTTATTGATAAAAATTTTTTTTGGAAGGATGTGAGTAACTGCAACCATTGCCTTCAGTGCGCAGAAAGAACTCTAAGAGTATACGTAATAACATGATAGTTTGCACATCATAAGTTAGCCACCCAGCAACCAAATGACCCATGAAAGCATATTAGTAATATTACTACTTCCCTTTTACAAAAACTCTTCGTGTGGCTATGCTGGAAAAGTGGAAATAGTTAATCTGCTTATCTTGAATTGTTAGGCCCAAACAGTAAGGTATGGACAACCACCTTTGCACGAGATAAGGTTTTGGTTGTAGACAGTTTTTCTAAATAACATCCATTTGGGTAATTTATTGTGACACATAATTTTATGTCCAATTTAAGTGTAAACTTGATAATATTTTGACTTGTCCATGAAATTCCCAATGCTGAGCTGAGATTGGTGGATACCGTTAGATCCAACAAACATTTATTAGATTTCTATACAATATGAAGGACATTCATGTTTCAGAATGGAGATGATACACATGTAGAGGGCAAGTCCTATTTGTGGTAGAATCTACGAATGTATATTGTATTGTCTGTTTTATTTGTCATTCTTATTTTGTAAAGTCGGAGCTGGGTAATGCGGTCAATGCAATATTAATTATGGATTATTTGGAAACAGTTTCCCAATTGCTATTTGAAGAACAAGAGGGCGGCGACCACGGTAAATCTGAGTTGTATGTTTAGTAATTAGGGTTACTGAGTTTTTTTGTTGAAGAATTAGGGTTTAAGTGTTTTTGTGGAAATGTTGTTTTGGGTTAATTTTTGATTCTGTTATGGTTAACTATACCAGTGCGACATCCGTTTATGAAATGCGTGTTGAAGAGCAAATTATTACTGTGGGTAGAAATATAGAATGCTATTCACTTGTAATTGTGTACTTGTATGTTGAACTTGGTGTGGTTGGTGGATTGCAAATTGGTGAAACATGTTACACAGATATCCTTCTTATCGGCTTATCCTTTGCTTACGATTGAGCTTGAAACGCGTGCATCTCGGTATTTTAGTATGAGTTCAGAGCATACAATGAAGTTAACATCTGAAGTTTATTGCTGATGTATTATCTAATTTCTCTTCACAACATCATGCTCTCTTTGTCTATTTGTGAAGTATAAACAAATTATAATGCTGGAAATTTTCAATCATTTGAAAGTGGCAAGTACTTTTTACATACTTTATTTACCTTATTGCATTATCCTCAAAATCCTGGTCTAAACTTTATTTACCTTATTGCATTATTTTTTATTTTATAATTCCCTCCAATATTTACCATTGAATTTTAACTATATTATGGCCACTCATGGAAGTATGAATCTTGATGAGTTTGTTCTTTTGTCCATTTGCAGAAAGTATAGGAGTCGGTTGTTCGTCACTTCCTGGCATGCGTCTCTCAACCAGCTGTAGGGGCTAAAACTGTTGCAGAAATTGATGCAGCTTATGAACTATTTTCTGCACCTAGGATAATGATAATTTGGTAAGTTCTACATCTTTCATCATTACTAAAACAAAATAATCATTTAAATATGTCGCTTCTCTATCTCTCGGAATATTTTATGCTCAAAGTTTGAGGTCGATTGGTCTATAGCTCTTGATATTTATATACGAGTACGAGTACTTACTAGCAGGAGATAAGTTTTTGCAGATTTGGAAATTTTGACATCATTTCCATATGTTATTTTTTTTACTGAAATATTTGATTTTAGAGGCTCCTTAGCATAAGTTCAAAAAGTGGGTGGATCATAGCCCTTACAATCTAAAGCCACTGTTTTTTTCTTCATTTTAGTGGTGCGAATTCGGAGGCATCTATGTTAATATACATTTATAATTCAAGGAGATAATTAAGGTAAATGGAGTACAAATTAGGCTTGTGACATGCTAAGAAATGTCTTACGTATCTCTTCTTTAAGAAATAGCTTTACACTTGGTGATCTAGCCTACCCAGATTATAAAATTGAGCTAGATACTTAAAATTTTTAAGTGTGCGCTGTGGTATCATCTAATGATTGCACTTTCAGCAGTAGCTTCACATTAGTTTGATCACTTTGATGGACTTCTGAATCTGGTTTTTTAAGCTGCTATTCGAATACTTGTCGTATGAGGTTAGTATAATTATTAAGGAAAAAATACTACTAATTGGGTTTTGTTTTAGGGAAAACATATTAACTTTATAATTTGCCTTTTATAACACGGTATTACCATAAAAGCTTTATTCTCTTTAACGTGATGCTTTGGATCGTGCGAAACTAACTATTGTGGTACACGGGGAACCACGGAGGGGCGCACACGGGATGGAAACAAGGTACAAGCGTAATGATACGCATTTGTGGAGTCGCCACCAATTTTTATGGCAAATTGGAAACGTTCGAATACTTTATGTCATGTCAAGACACAAAGGAATGACATGAACACTAAGAACTCGTTACCCTTAGCATTCTATGTCTAGAATGACTCTTGTGGAAGCCAATTAACACGGATGTTCACAAAGATCTCCAGTAAGGAGTGAGGGTACGTATTAGAAAGTTCTTTAACCGAACACCTAATCTCGCCCTCCTCGATAGCGGCCTCTACTAATGATTAGGGAAATCGTTCGTACTCGATATGTCATTGGTTATATGCATGCAATGCAACATCCACGTTTTAATCCTAGCATGTGAATTGGACTACGTTGGTGAACATGTAAATTTTGCATTTAATTATGTCGAATTAGGAATGTAGGATTAATTACATATGAAAGGCAAAGAAATCATCCAATTACAATGATTAAATAAAACTATAATATAAATATTACAATTGATTACAATGAATACGGGATCTACGTCAGGAATATATCCAAAACGGATGTTTGAAGAAAAGACAAAAAAATAAAAGATTAAAAGGACAAATTAAGGGCGATATTATGATTAATAGTCGATTAATTACATGATTAAGCTACGTCAAAGCGAGAAAGGAAGTTCAGAGACAGAAACCAACCCAGAACAGGCGCAGCAGCAGGTGCGTTCTCTGGAAGAGGCGCAACACCTGTTGCGTCTGTTCTTGAGTTGGGTTCTGGCTGTGAAGCCAGAATCGCAATCAGTTAATGTTCTTTAGTATTTGTGAATAATTATTGATCTAAAACTCGAGTAAAAGTGATTTAATTAATTAAATTACAAGACTAATTGTATCAATGACGAATCTAGAGACTTGATATGACCAAATCGAATCTCTCAAACCCGAATTTGATTCAAAGGCGAAAACCCGCTAATATTGAATTATTAGGGATCTAAGCGAAGAACAAGACGATTTAAAAGATTAATACGAAAAGGAATAAAATAAGAAAAGGAAAAGAAAAAACGTAGAAACCAGAGGAAGAAAAAGAAGAGCAAGAGTTAGCAGCCTCTGGAAGAGGCGCAACAGATGCTACGACTCTTCGAAGAGGCGCAGATGCTTCTGCGTTTTTTGTCGACGTCTGATGACTACTAAAAAGGTTTTGACTTTAAATTGATTTTGGATTTATTTCTGACATAGACCTTACATGAATAATATGAAAATAAGTTATACAAATAAATAAAAGACGGGATTTAACACCCTCAAACTTCCATGTTGACGAAACGAGATAGACTAAAGTTACGTTTTAGCGATAACTCGACCCGAATGTATGCAGAAAGTGCCCTGTTTAAAGGACTAAGGATTGATTAGATTGATTAAGGTGTAGTTGGTCAAATTGGTCAGTCAAATGCAAACGTGACAGGTACTCTGAGCTTACGTGGTCGATTAATCAAGCACGTAGATGTCGATAGTTTAGAGCAAGGTCTAGAAAGCAAAGATAGAAGTGAAGGAGTGGAAAACTCGCGTGCCTTAAAAGTGTGAACGGAGCTCTCCTTTTATAGTAGAAAATGTTAAAGAGTCGTAAAAAAGCTCAAACTTTGGAAAGAACAGACTGGGGAAGAGGCGCAACAGGACTGCGATCCTTCGAAGAGGCGCAACACCTACTCCGTCATTTCCCCAGAGGTTTCCTGCTAAAGAAGGAAGATTTCCACGTTTCTATTACGGAATTGTGGTTGATCTACGCTTCCCTTTAAAAAGATATTACGAGTAATTTTATTAAAAAAAATAAGAATTTGAAATATATAATAAAATAATCAGAATATTTCAGAGCGTTCCGACTCGGAGTTTTGTAACAGTTTATAGAAAATGAAGCGGTTTTCGACCCGTACTCCAAATGAACTTTAATGACTGTCAAAACGACCGTACTGGCGCATAGATGACGACCAAAGGGTAGACACAAGTGTTTGAGCTATCACTTGACGATAAACTTACGAATTGTCATAAATCGTTTCGCGTACCAAACATGCGGCCCAATCATCACTGGGTGGTTGGCGAAAGGTGTAGAAACGAGGTATCTACAGATCCCCCATTTTGGTTGAGGCTTGGACAAGGCAAAAGTCAAATTATTGCCACCGGGTCAATCGAAAAATACAACCTTACGACTATGGCGACGCGAGGCGGCTTTAAGGGTCTGAACCAAGGACATGTCGTCGGGAATATTTTAAAGTCTGTCGACCATCGGTGAGGGTCGTTTAAAGTCCGTTAGACTACGTAAAAAAGCTCGCCATCCATAAGAAGGAGTCATACCCGAGGCATCTTCTTTTGAGGAATTGAGGTTGCGATGTGAGGCTCGCTAGCCGTCGAGAGGGGTGCGTCGTGAGGCTCGCCAGCTGTTTGAATAGGTGCGTAATGAGGCTCGCCAGCCGTCAAATGTAAGAATATGTCTGTCTTTGTCCTCTGGCGAACTCTCGTTGGGGAAACATAATATTTGAAAGGAATTTGCGAAACTTGATTTACTGAAGACTCTGCCAGGATCGAATCTTTCAGGGAATTTGCTCGGTTGTGGTGAGCAAAATCCTGGCGATAAAAGACGGGCCCACGGATTGTATGTCCGGAAGGTGGATCTCTGTGAAAGTCCATAGACCTTAATTAGACTCCTCTAATTAGTTGCTAAATTACTTGTTAATTTAGTATTTAATGATCTATGTAACATGCATGCAAATATAAGACTTTAATATAAGATAAGACTTTCCTACTTGATATGGGAAAATATAAGGGCACAACAAGAAACTCCTTCTTGTTGTTCTTGAGCTACAAATATGGATGAACACAAGTAATCTCCAAAGTAGAAGATCTCCTCTAAGTTGCACCAAGATGAACCCAAATAATCTACCCTTATTATTAACTAGATAATAAGATAGATATTATATTACTAATATTAGAATATATTACTACACTAGTAATACTTAGGAAATATTAGTATATGAGAGTTTTTAGTGAGAGGAAGAATTTTAGAGAGAAGTGTAAAATTGCACAAAATGAAGTAGTAGAAAAATGAACAACAATTGTTCATTATATAGACCATTTGGCCGGACCACCTTGTCCAAAAATGGACTCTTATTTTGTTTAATTTGATCACATGCATTAGAGTTGTAACACCCGCAAATGTACCCTATTTTAAATAGTAAAAATATTTTACGGATACTTTTCAGCGAATTTTAGTTTTATTTTGGAATTTAATTTTCCGAGTCGAATTTAGAATTTCCGAGTTCGTATTTGGAATTTCCGCGAGATTCCATGTGAATCCCGTCTTAAGTCGTATTTGACTTTTGTTGACTTTTTCCTTATACATATCATACTACCATTTAACCTATTTTTCATTCACAAACACAACACAACTCAAACTTTCCTTCTTCTCTAAGAAACCAAAGAAACCTTGCCTCCATTTTTGATCCGTCTTCAAATCGTCACTACTCCTTCGTTACTCGCTCAAATTCTCGTAAGTTCGTCTTATTCTTCCCTTCTTAGCTTCCTCTATCCGTATTGGTAATAAAATTACCGTCTTTCTCGCTTTTTAAATTATCCGTCTTTCTCAAGGTGAATGATATTCATCTTTTCTTATCTAATTGTATTTAGGTGGAGACTAGGAAGGTTTAGAATCGATTAAAGACGCGTAAAGGTAACGGTGAAGGGTTACTCGATATCATTTACGTGTTTTACATGATTTCTATGTTAGAATTCGTATTTAGAATACGATTAGAAAGCTTAGGAATTGTATTATTGATAATGATTGTTGTTAGTTGATGACTTTGATGATGATTATTGATTGTTGATAGTTGTTAGAAGTGAATTATGAAAATTGAAAATGTTTGAATGTATGTTGAAGGCTCTCGGGTGAATTGGTAACTCATTTCACGGGCGTGAAATACAAGTCACGGTCGTGACTTGTGCAGTTTCACTGCACTGACCCCTTTTCGTAAAATGATCATATCTCCTTCGTTACTTGCTTGTTTTGGGCTTGTGACCTATCGTTAGAACCGTAAAAGGATAAGCTATCACCTCAACTTGGAATTTCTGTATTTGCATGTCTAGAACTCTAGATATGACAGTTTGAAGTGAACCCTTGTTTTAGTTAGTTTCCAAACTTGTTGTTTTGGAGAGGTATCTATGTTTCTTATTTATTATGCTTCTTAAACTTGGTCTAATGCTTATGTATCATGTATTGATTCATGTTTATCATAGTTACATTTATATAATGCCATGTTCACATGTTTTGTGACGGTTTTTGCTATGTCCCACTTTGAGTCGATTTTTACAAATGATACGGTTTGAGCACTATTTTGTCTTGTGCTTTGTACTCTCATTCCCCTGGCTACCTTCCCGTTTGTAAGGCTGGAATGTCGGAACGGAGAGGTATCCTACTGCTTAATTGCAAGTGTAGTGGGCATACGACGACGTTGTTGGGAGTTGAACGCTATGCGTTGATCGACCCGGCCGTCAAATGTTGTGTACTTGCGAGGTGGTGTTATTTGCATGTAGCGTACCGCTTGTTATGAGGCTTGAGCTCTTTTCCGCCTCTTTCGTGAATTGATCTACCGAATTTGGAGTACTCGGCGTCTTTGTAAGACCGAGTCTTGGATGCAAAATGCCATCGCATGTCGAATCGGAAAACGTTTATTCCGAGAATCTGGCCAGGTTTAGACTAGGACCGTATTATTATCGTCGTGCTACCAGGAGGAAATTAGTCTACATATACGAAATGTAGCATCGTGTATGAGTTCAGGGAAATGTTATATCCCGTGGATGCCTTTTAATCATACTTGCCATGTACACGGTGCTAGTGCGTTTCATTTACCGTGAGAGATGTCGTCTTTGTGTCGTCCTCTTTGAATTGCGTGATTTTATGATATTATTCATAGTCATTGCAGGATTGGGCACCGTCTATGTATTGGTATGTTTGAATGGATGATAATATGATGGATTTATTGTGGTCATCGCATGACTTGGCATGGTTGTTTGTCGAGTCTCAATCTTATCAAACTTATACCGCTAACGGTGAGATGCAAGCCCTAGTGAGCGTATTCGGTTGCCTAAGAGTGTCTTCCCCGAGTCTTTGTATAACATGATGGATTCGGATTTGTTTCCATATGCTCTTATCATTATATATTGAATTGCCTATCTATCCTTATCGTATCTCACATGTATATCTATATATGCATGCTTCTACTTTTGTATTTCCTTCTATGTACGTTTAATGTGATATGGCTGGGAGAACCCGGAGTTACTCCCCACTGACTTGTGGCGTTCATGTTTTTCATGGATGAACAGGTTGCTTGCATGGATGGCTTTTTGCTTGACATTTTGGGTTCGGGTGTGAGCTAGCGGGCGTTGTCCCTGGATTAAAACACCTCTAGACGATTTTAGCTTGTTTGCTAAACACTTTTACTTGTTAACTTTTTGGAGAGACCTCGTCTCTTGATGTAGTATAATTCGTACTTTAGTTTGTAATAAAAGTTTATTTTGTAATATGACACTCCTCGTATTCTTTCCTTGCATGTATAAAAGTTTTTAAAACTTCATATTTCCGCTATATATTTCACATGCTTGTTTGTTTTATATTTCCGCATTCGCGAGGGTTGTCACAGTTGGTATCAGAGCTTAAACGCTCCCGACGCACACACGTGAACCCTAAACTTAAAATACTTGGCCTTGAAATAATAAATGAGAGATGGGTAGACTTAAGGACCTAAGTTGGTAGTCTTTGGTGTACTTGATGTTTGTTAGGTTCTAACTTGTTTGTTGATTGTGTTGAGTGATGTTATGTTTTTTTATATCTACCGTCTTAAGGTGGATCATGTGTTACCTAGAAGATGTATCCTCTACCGAAGAGTGAAGAATGTCAAGCCTAATTGAAGTGTATTTCTTCCTCATCGATGTTTTCTCTCGTCCTTAATGTATCATGCTCTCTTCCTTCTATCTAAGTGCTTCTTTCTCTTCCAACTTGTTTGCCTCTTGGAAATTACTCTTGATAGTTTCCTCCATCTTACCATTGATATCCTTACCTTCCTATTGTAACATTTTTGTGGATGCCATACCCTTTTGTTTGAAGTATATTATACTTGGTCGGAAGAATGTTGAACTTTGTGGAATATTTGTGTTTGTTAGAATGAATTTGTGATTTGAGGAAAATGGTGTAGATCTAATTTCACCCTATACTGGTGAGAGTTGGTATCCTTGAGGAAAGTGTGGTAAGGTATGTTTAATAATTTTAATGTATAAATGCTTGCCATGACTTGTGTGTAAATAGTTCATGATATTCGATGGTGTAAGGTCGAATGAGTTGGCTATGACTTCTTAACTCATTATTAATTTAGTCTTTTGGACTTAGAAGTTTAGTATTGTTTTAAAGACCATGCTTATGATATGTCTAATTGGTGTAAATGAGAAGCTTTAAATGATATCTTGAGGTGAGAAATACTTTTGAGGTTAAGCGACTTCTTGTGCATGGTTTCCTATTGTGTGTTTGTGGGTATAGGCTTGGTGGAAGAGCATTTGGCTATAGTTCTTGGATTTAAAGATATGATCTTATCTTATGGTATCGGAGACTCGTTTGAAGTAGT
Source organism: Heliosperma pusillum (assembly GCA_022085475.1). Classification (NCBI taxonomy): domain Eukaryota; kingdom Viridiplantae; phylum Streptophyta; class Magnoliopsida; order Caryophyllales; family Caryophyllaceae; genus Heliosperma; species Heliosperma pusillum. The sequence continues at coordinate 21,988 of JAIUZE010072505.1, forward strand.
AAGGTTTCGTTATAAGTTGAACCATATTACTTGAGGATTATAGATATGAGCGAGATTCGATGTTGTGAACTATGATGGAAATACCTTGGGACGTTAATGTTGATGTCTGACTTGAGGTTGTACTTTGTTAATAATGAACTCGTGGGCTATATGATGTTGATAATGACGTTTTTTTCGGTGTTCTACCTTGTGGCCGTAGGAGTTGAAAAGAGATTAGTATGGAGAATTCCTTATTGGTTCTTCGGTTTTTGAAACCTTTGGGAATATGTCAAATTATGGAGTTGAGAGAATGTTACTATGCTTGAGTTGCAATTCCGCAATTGAGAATCCGTCTTATATGAAAGGGTGGATGAATTGGGTTGTAATCGATTTGTTAAATCTAGGTGTACCTTACTTTGATGATTGTGGTACAATGGTCCCTTGTAAGAGACCTTTGTTTGGGATGAGTTGCTTTACTATCACCCTAAGCCTGAAACGATAAATTTTGAGGATTAAACCTTAAACCTTTACTCGTGACATTGTCCCTTTTCATTTCCATTCTTGAATATTTTTGTCAAGATTGATCTTTAAGAAATCGCATGCTCGTATCTTCTTTCTTACTCAGATATATTCATACCTCTACTATCTGCTTTGTCTCTTTCTTGACCTCGTTGTTTTCAGCGCTCCTCTCTTGTAATCTCGTGCCTTATTTATTCTCGTGTTCTCCTTGATATTCCTTATCGTTTCCTATCTCGTTGCTCCTGCATCTTTTCTCTAATGGATTGGGTATTCCATTTGTAAGGCTCAGAGAATAAGTGTAATATATTTTTGAATTCTTAGGTTAGAATATGTGTTTTTGGATTGAGCAAATTTCAGATTGTATTTGATCATGGAAAATAGGACTTAAGATGTAGGATGAATCCTAATAGTGATAATGTATCTTCTCCTAGTAGTTTTGGATTTGGAGCTTGGTCTCTAGTGTTATGTTGAGAATTTAGTTAATCATGATAATAGTTTGTTGTTGTTGAGTATTATATCGGTTGCTTGGTATGTCATTTGGGAATTAGATGTCTCTAATTGGTGGATTCTAAAAGAGACTTTGCTTTAGGGAAATTGAGTCGGTACCCAAAGTTTGAGGAGTATTGTCATAAATGAAAATCGATTCATTTTGAGTTTTAGATATATTAGATGATTTGAATGGTTGTCTTATTGCCAAGTGATTGATCATTTGTGGTTTGGAATTAGTAATTCTCTTTTATTCTTAAGGAATCATAGTTTGAGATTGAGAAATGTTCGTTGCAAGTTTTGGATAGTGAGTGCTCGGTTGTTATGGAATATAGAGTTAGAATGGTGAACTCATTTATCTTGAGGATTATAATCACCATAGTTTGCTAATGTGACTATTTATATTTGAGGCTTCGAGCGTAGTAATGATCGAATTAAAGATGTTATGGCGTATTAAAGAATTATTATAATCGATAATGGATTGTGGATTTTCCTTGTCGTGAGACTTTGGATGAGACTAGTTGAATCTTAGATAATTATGTTTGTTGCTTTGATTGTGTTTTGACTTTCGAAGATGAGAAAGTTCATTGCAAATTTAGGATAATGAGTTTGAAGTAAATTGAATCAAGGGAATTTCATGGTAAGTCTCCTTTACCATGTGGATTGTTAGTTGTGGAGTCTACCGTGCCAATGGACCTTAGTAGATTCTAATTGGATTCGAATAATTGGGATTTGCTACTCGAAGTTTCGTGATTATGGAATATTTTTGTAGGATTTCTGGCGATTGAAAATGATGAGTTGCAAATTGGGTAAATTGCATTCTCTTGAGGATTTGGTTTATTAGAAGAGTTAGTGCAGTCGAATTCTTGTAGATCTTCCTGCCGACTTTATCTTAATCTTCCTATCCCTAAGAATTCGATTTGTTTTGTTTTTGCGTGTTTTGTATATATTTTGTTATCGTGATTTGTGAACTTGATGTTCGAGTCGCTCTATGTGCGTGTAATGTCTTGTTATTTGATTTTATCTCTGATAAAACTTTAAAATTTCCATATTATATTTCTAATTTAGCGTTTCAAAGAAGTCTAAAGATGGTTTTTGTACCTCCTTTTTGGAAAAAAAAAATAGATTTCTTTCGCTTTTATATTTGGATTTTGCGTTTGGTTGGATGTTTGCACTTGTTATTGGAGACGTCTCATAACTAGTCCTGCACTTACTAACGTTGTTTTGAATTTTGATTTCACTATTTCGACATTGCTTTGATTCGGATAATTAGAGTTCTCGTTCGCGACGAGCATTCTTGTGATCCGTAAATAGAGTTTCGCTCTTATGAAAATTCTCCTTAAACCCTTTTCGAGATGAACCTCGTTTCATAAATGTTTCCCTTATAAAAGTTTTCGTATTAATTTTGAAAACCGATTCTTGTCCTTGATACTTTTATTTTCTACTCTCAAGTTTCGAGGACGAAACTTTTTAAAAGGTGGGGTGATTGTAACACCCGCAAATGTACCCTATTTTAAATAGTAAAAATATTTTACGGATACTTTTCAGCGAATTTTAGTTTTGTTTTGGAATTTAATTTTCCGAGTCGAATTTAAAAATTTCTGAGTTCGTATTTGGAATTTCCGCGAGATTCCATGTGAATCCCGTCTTAAGTCGTATTTGACTTTTGTTGACTTTTTCCTTATACATATCATACTACCATTTAACCTATTTTTCATTCACAAACACAACACAACTCAAACTTTCCTTCTTCTCTAAGAAACCAAAGAAACCTTGCCTCCATTTTTGATCCGTCTTAAAATCGTCACTACTCCTTCGTTACTCGCTCAAATTCTCGTAAGTTCGTCTTATTCTTCCCCTCTTAGCTTCCTCTATCCGTATTGGTAATAAAATTACCGTCTTTCTCGCTTTTTAAATTATCCGTCTTTCTCAAGGTGAATGATATCCATCTTTTATTATCTAATTGTATGTAGGTGGAGACTAGGAAGGTTTAGAAATCGATTAAAGACGTAAATAGGTAACGGTGAAGGGTTACTCGATATCATTTACGTGTTTTACATGATTTCTATGTTAGAATTCGTATTTAGAATACGATTAGAAAGCTTAGGAATTGTATTATTGATAATGATTGTTGTTAGTTGATGACTTTTGATGATGATTATTAATTGTTGATAGTTGTTAGAAGTGAATCATGAAAATTGAAAATGTTTGAATGTATGTTGAAGGCTCTCGGGTGAATTGGTAACTCATTTCACGGGCGTGAAATACAAGTCACGGTCGTGACTTGTGCAGTTTCACTACACTGACCTCTTTTCATAAAATGATCATATCTCCTTCGTTACTTGCTTGTTTTGGGCATGTAACCTATCGTTGGAACCGTAAGAGGATAAGATATCACCTCGACTTGGAATTTCTGTATTTTCATGTCTAGAAATCTAGTTATGACAGTTTGAAGTGAACCCTTGTTTTAGTTAGTTTCCAAACTTGTTGTTTTGGAGAGGTATCTATGTTTCTTATTTATTATGCTTCTTAAACTTGGTCTAATGCTTATGTATCATGTATTGATTCATGTTTATCCTATTTACATTTATATAATGCCATATTCTCATGTTTTGTGACGGTTTTTGATATGTCCTACTTTGAGTCGGTTTTTACAAAGGATACGGTTTGAGCACTATTTTGTTATGTGCTTTGTACTCTCATTCCCTTGGCTACCTCCACGTTCGTAAGGCTGGAATGTCGGAACGGGGAGGTATCCTACTGCTTAAATGCATTTGTTAGTGGGCATACGACGACGTTGTTGGGAGTTGAACGCTATGCGTTGATCGACCCGGCCGTCAAATGTTGTGTACTTGCGAGGTGGTGTTATTTGCATGTAGCGTACCGCATGTTATGAGGCTTGAGGCTCTTTTTCCCTTCCGCCTCT
>JAIUZE010072509.1:0-11872 GCA_022085475.1 Heliosperma pusillum
ACCCGAGAACAACCAACACCATTCCTATCATTTTCAATTCTCCTAATTCACTTCTAATAATTATCAACCATCAATATTCATCATCAACAATCATCAAATAACAACAATCATAAATCATAACATGATTCCTAAGCTTCTAATCATATTCCAAATACGATTTCTAACATATAAAGCATGCAAAACACGTAAATGATACCGAGTAACCCTTCACCTTTACCTTTACGCGTCTTTAAACGGTTACTAAGCTTTCCTAGTAGTCTCCACCTACAATTAGGCAATATAAGATGAATATACTTCACCTTGAGAAAGACGGATAATTTAAAAAGCGAGAAAGACGGTAATTTTATTACCAATACGGATAGAGGAAGCTAAGAGGGGAAGAATAAGACGAACTTACGTGAATTCCGTCAAAGAACGAATGCGGTATGATGATTATAAGATCGGAGCAAAGAGGGTTTTAGGTTTTGGTGGTTTGATGAGGAAGAAGGAGATGTTGAGTTGTGAGGGAAAAATAGGTTATGAGGGAGTATAAGTAAAGGGTGAGTCGGAAAGTCAACGAAAGTCAAAGGCGGCTTAAAAGTCAAAGAAAGTCAAAGACGATTCAAAAGTCACGAAAAGTCAAAGACGACTCAAAAGTCACGAAAAGTCAAAGACGACTCAAAAGTCAAGAAAAGTCAAAGACGACTCAAAAGTCAAGAAAAGTCAAAGACGACTCAAAAGTCAAGAAAAGTCAAAGACGCCTTAAAACGGGTTTCACATGGAATCTTGCGAAAATTCCAATTACGAACTCGGAAATTCTAAATTCGACTCGAAACATAAAAAGCTAATTTAAAACTTAAATTCGCTGAAAAGATTTCGTAAAATATTTCTACTAGAAAAATAGGGTACATTTCCGGGTGTTACACCACCTACATACAATTAGATAATAAAAGATGAATATCATTCACCTTGAGAAAGACGGATAATTTAAAAAGCGAGAAAGACGATGATTTTATTACCAATACGGATAGAGGAAGGTAAGAGGGGAAGAATGAGACGAACTTACGTGAATTTGAGCGGGAAACGAATGAGATACGATGATTATAAAATCGGATCAAAGATGGAGGCAAGGGTTTGAGATTTCTTAATGAAGAAGAAATGTGTTGTGTTTGAGTTGTAAATGAAAAATAGGTTAAGTGTAGTGTGATATTTATAAGGAAAAAGTCAACAAAAGTCAAACTCGCCTTAAGACGGGATTCTCATGGAATCTCGCGGAAATTCCAAATACGAACTCGGAAATTCTAAATTCGACTCGGAACATAAAATTCTATATTAAAACTTAAATTTGTTGAAACGTATCCGCCGCTGGTCCCAATCCGTAGCATCTTTCTTTCTCGTCAAATTTAGTTTCCTCATAATAGATCTCATTATCGTCGATGTTTTCGACTCCTTGACTTTGAAGCTCAGACTTCTTTGACATGATCTTATTCTGCATCACAAACAAACTCAGAATTAGTAATTGTCATTTAAATTAAATAGTTAATGTAATTAAATATATAAATGACAAACATAAATGACTTAACAAAATAATGCATAACTTACAAAGAGTTCAGCTGGTTTTTTTGATAACCATCCACGGAACTTGTGCTTCTTTGTCTTCTCTAAGACTTGCACGACATTTGGGATATCAGATGAATTTTTCCCGACCTATAATTTAAATACTTGTTAGTATAACATATATAGATATATATATATATATATATATATATATATGGTATTAAATTATAATTAGATAAATAAATAAAAAATGAAAGAAGATTTATATATACCATTTCGTCCATGATTCTCAAGGTGTTTTTTCTACCCATAATGTGAGTAGGCAACGCCTTTCCCTTCTATTCACATCCCGACCTACGATTAGCCGAGGCTGATTGAGATCTCGTAACGAAAGAAGGAACTTCGACATGCCTATTCTTAAGCTTTCTAAATAAGTCCAAAGGAATCCACTTCAGCCTGTGCTCCTCGTCTTTCTGCGAGGCTCGGTAGATCATATGACGTAAACGGGTCTTCATGGCGTATTCACAAGCTTTCCTTACCATATCTGTATGGTAAGGATCGAAAGAAACCCTTTGCTGTCATGATTAAAAACATACAGTTAGGAAAATATTAAGTAAATAAACAAAAAACTAAAAAATCAATAAGAAAGATAAATTGAGAAAAACAAATTTAAATAGATATAATTATAATATTTTAAATAATTATACCTCAAACCAGTTCCACCAAGACGACCGCAAATTATTTGACGCCTCTTTCCAGTTTGGCGCATGCTCCTTGTACCCGCAGGTTATGGTCTCCGAAATCAGTTTAACCACATCTGAGTCACTGAACCTGAAATTAATTATCATATTTAAATACATTATATATAAATATTATGATATTTTAAATAATCATAATTATAATTAAACAATTAAAGTAAAAGTGAACTAGTCTTACCATACACCTGTTTCCTCATCCGGATCGAGGCGGACTCTGCGAGTAGTAGTATCCACCTGTGTCGCTTGCCCGTTCCCGTCATTAACTTGTTCATTCACATCCTCCTGCGCTCTGTTTTCTACATTACTACAACTACTTCTTCTTTGTCGTCCGTCCGCCATATAGAGAAAAACTAAACTATTCAAAGTTGTCATGAATTAACAAAAATGTACAATTAAATGACAAGAAACTATATATTCTTATTAATGAATAATAAAAACAACTGTCAACAGCTGAAATGAAATTGTTTTGCAAACGCCCACACATTTAGAAAAAGTAGTTTCAACTAATATAAGAATTAAAAATAATCTTATTCATCATCACTACTTGAATATTGGTTTTCGGAAATGTTGTATTTAAAAAGAGAGTCTATAAAATCTTCTTCTTCCTCTTTATCTTCCTCTTTATCTTCTGCTCCGTCTTCCTTCCGCTTCTGCTCATCCTCCTTCTCCTCGTCTTCTACCTTCTCCTCATTATTGTCCTGTACTTGAGTTTCTTCTTCCTCCTCCTCTATAATTTCGTTATCATCTGGCACTTCAATTATTGATAGTAGTGTCTCACTACTAATAACATCTTCTTGAAACGCGGATTCGACAATAGGAGCATCAACATGCGATCTGGCTTTAGTTTTGAATACTGCTGACCACTTATCTTTATCTCTTTTGATATTTGGATATGAAGTGTAATAAACTTGTTCGACTTGATAAGCCAACACAAATGGATCATATTTCGGAAATTTTCTGCTTCGATTAACATCTACAAGTTTATAATCCTTATGCATTTGCATTCCTTTTTCAGAATTATCTATCCAATCACATTTGAATAAAATAACATTATACGTGCTTTTTTCGCTTGTGTAAGACAATTCAACAACTTCATTGAGTGTTCCATAGTAGTCAGCTCCCTCAGTCGAACTTACACATACTCCATTATTAATTGTAGATTTTTCCAAATCTAACCCATCTTTGAAAGTGCGAAATTTGTATCCATTAATGAAATAATGTTTCAATGTTCGCACCCTTTTCGAAGGTCCTTGTGCTAAGGCAATGAGAACTGGATCTTTTAAATTGTTTACCTATCATTGTTAAATTATTATCAAATTATAATACCTTCAGGTATAATAAAAAAAAAAGAGTAATCTGGTGTTAGTATGTAGTATGTACTTACTTGTCCTCTAAACCATTGGGGAAATCTTGTGTCAAATTTGTTCCAAATATCCTCGGCTGTGAGAAATTGGGGATATTCTGTTTTGATATAATTTTCAAACATCCTATATTCTTTATAAATAATGTCGAATTAAGTAAGAGTTTTTACATGTTATAATTAATTATTAATAATTAAAGTTCCAAAGGACGATTTTTTACTTACACTTCGATATGCTTCAATTCATCTAAATCACAGTTAGATAAAACATATAAGTGTGCACGCTCATATTCGTTGTCTTCTAAAAATCTTTCACGACACTTTCCAGAACTAATTCCCCCGTGATCTTGAAAAATCTCGGGTAAGGTAGAATACGTAGGCTCTTTCAAGTCTACGTCGAGATCCTTGGCTTTTGTGTCAACGTTCTCTTCAAAATAAAAGGAACAGAAATTGGCAATTTCTTCAAGCAAATACGCGTTGCATATAGAACCTTCAACGCGCGCTTTATTTCCAATATTTTTTAATCAAATGATTTAAGAACCTATAAAAAATTTGGATAAGATAGAATGAAATTAAAGTTAAAATTGGATAATTGTGGAATTAATTACCTCTCAAAAGGATACATCCACCTATATTGCACTGGACCACCCATTTTCAGGTCATACGGCAAATGAATTGGTAAATGCTCCATTGAGTTAAAAAAAAGAAGGTGGAAATATCTTCTCTAACATGCAAATGATTTCGGCAATTTTGTTCTCGAGAGTAGTCATTTTTTCTACTTGTATCGATGAAGTACACAAATCTCTGAAAAATTGGCTAATCTCAGTTAATTCCACTCATTTTTCGGGAGAAGTTGCCTTAAAGCCACTGGAAGTAAACGCTCCATAAACACGTGACAATCATGACTTTTCAATCCATGTAGTTTCAACTCGTGTTTATCAACACATCTACTCAGATCTGAAGCATAACCGTCCAGAAATCTCAAATTGGATATCCAATCACACAACACCTTCTTTTGTTCTTTATTCAAAATGAATGAATCCATTTTTCGCTGTTTAGAACAAACTGTCAACATGTCCTCTTGTGCCTGTGGGGTAAACTTTGTCTTGTTTCTCACATCCATCACCGTGTGAATCAGTTGCTCGAAAACGTTTTTCTCGATATGCATTACTTCAAGGTTATGACGAATTAATAGTGTTCTCCAATAAGGAAGTTTCCAAAAAATGCTTTGTTTCCACCACCCAATTCGAGAAACTTTTAACGAGTCTAATTCAGCTTTACTTGCATCCACAATTTTGGGAAAATGCTTCACACAATCCCACACTTCTTCACCCGTTAATCTCGTAGCAGCAAAATCTTTCTCTACTCGTCCTTTTCGAAAATTCACTTTATCTTTGCGGAAAACATGATCAGGTTGTAAAAACTGTGTATGACAATCAAACCAATTCCATTTTCTACTTTTATAAAGCCAAAACGACTTAGTCTCCTTCTCCAGACAATATGGAAACGCATGTTCACCAGCAGTTGACCAACCCGATAACATGCCGTAAGCAGGAAAGTCATTGATAGTCCATAATAGTACGGCTCTAAGATCAAAGTTCTGCTTTCTAGAGACGTCATATGTGTACAACCATGTCTCCCACAACTGTTTCAACTCGCGAATTAACGGTTGTAAATAAACGTCAAGGTGTTTTTTGGGACTAAACGGACCGGGTACAAGTAATGATAGAAACATAAACTGTCTTTTCATACATAGCCAGGGTGGTAAATTGTATGGAGTGAGCATTACCGGCCAGCAGGAGTACGACTTTCCGTATTGACCGAAAGGTGCGAAACCATCGGTACAAAGACCAAGTCGAACATTTCGAGGCTCACTTGCAAAAGAAGGATGAATGCGATCAAAATGTTTTCAAGCCTCGCCGTCACTTGGATGAGACATTATCCCGGTGACACGTGGATTTTCATGATGCCACCGCATCTCTGCCACAATTAGTTTTGTGGCATAAAGTCGTTGCAAACGCGGTCCTATTGGGAAATAAGTTACAATATTTACCTCAACCCTTTTGCCATTTGCATTCTTTTGTTTTTTATATCGATCTCTACCACATTTTCTATACTTATCGAGAAGACTATCATCATCCCAAAACAACATACATCCTATTTCACACGCATCTATCTTTTCATAAGGGAGTTGAAGAGCTTTAAGAATATTTTTCGTTTCATAGAAGTTACGCGCCATGACATAATTTTCAGGAATAATGTCCCCTATAAATGACGCGATACCATCTACACATTTGTGGGGTAAATTGTATTCACATTTCAAAGTTCCCGCCATGTAAAATTTCTAGGCACCATGGCTGGAAACTCTGCTACGGAATGTCCGTCGCAACTCCGTCGCAAAGGTTTTTTAGCTACGGAATTTATGTCCGTCGCAAATATTCTGTCGCTAATGAAATCCTTTCTTGTAGTGAAGGAAAAATATTCCTCACATTGAGTTTCAATCGAATATTGGGCACAAGTACAAGACACTTTCTTGCACTTGTTCTGGAGCTAGATGATGTAGGATGAATTTCTAAAAGCTCCAAGTTAGGAACTCTCCTTTTGTTGCACCTAGGCTTACCCTTAATATCTTGTTTATAGTTATACTAGAACAACAAACAAGAACCCCTTAGAACCAAGTCAAGAAACTCGAGATTTTTACCTTAGACAATCCGAGTTCAAGCTCTTAGAATAAGTTCTATGAAACTTTTTAAGTTTCTTAACTTATCTTATTATCTAGTGAGATGTGTATTATTTTAGATATGAGATTAAGTTGTCATCAAAGAGGAGAAATGATCTCCTCTTAAGCATGCCACAACCGGCCAAGCACAGGGACAAGTGAGCATGCTCATCACTTTTTGTCTAAACAATGCAATATGGTGGCTATACGTATTTAGGCTAGGTAATCATTTTGTCTAATCATCATTAGCACAACATTTAAAGCCTAATCCTTACCCAACCCCATATAACCGGTTTTGACACTTAAAATGGACTCGATATTATTTTTTTGATTTTGTCATTTGTCACACATGTGACATGTGACATGTTATCTTATAATAAAAATATGTATTTAACTAGCTTAAATACAATTTAATGTCAAATCAATTGAACTTAACATTTTAAGTGATAATTTATAATCACATATATAAAATGGGTCATCTAATATTTGGTTGATATGTTCTACAACTAATTGTAATTATGATCAACCAATCATGCTTATCTCAAATGTTTCATAAACATTGAGCATTCTAATATAACAATTATATTATTGAATCTTATTTAATCATATTACAGTAAGATATATGTTTCTCATTTGTAAACTCGTTCTGTTTATGGGATTAATTAATTTGTATTAATATACAATTAATTAACTTTCATGATTAGGAAATTGTCCTTTCGGTGTGACCTCAAGGGATCAACTGATCACCATCGTCATACAACAGTAATGTCAAACTCTAGTAAGCCAATCATTACCGATTAATGTGGATTAGTTGACTATAATGTTAATCATCCCTTTGTATTCTTGTTAATGAGATTTAATTAAGTGATCGCACTATTGTTGAGGACACTCATTCCAACATTCCAGCCCTGAAACTTCAGAAAAACTAGCAAAGGCCCGTAAAAGGACCTTGATAGAGTCTTTGTCTCCCCTGCAAAAGAGTAATATATCATCTACAAAAGCAAGATGACATAGTTTCATCTCTTGCAAAGGGGATGAAATCTGAACTCCTGCCTCTTTACCACCACATCCAGCACTGAGGTTAGGATATTCTAAATACATAGTAAGTAGTAAAGGTGGCATCAGATCTCCATGTCTAATGCCTGATGTGCCCATTTTCTTATATACCTTTATACCTCATATTATCTCGTATTTACATGTAATTATTCACTATTTATAGTGTTTTAAGAGCTAATTGCTTCTTTGGAAGTACTCTTGTATTTTTATGTCATTTGCAGGATATGATGCGCTTTTGGGCCGTATCTATATTAAATCCTTACATTTAAATGAATACCGAGCAACGTGAAGCTAAGAAGAACGAGTACATGAGCTTAAGATGGAATACAATAAAGTTTTGGAGGTTAGGTGTAACACCCGGAAATGTACCCTATTTTTCTAGTAGAAATATTTTACGAAAGCTTTTCAGTAAATTTAAGTTTTAAATTAGAATTTTAAGTTCCGAGTCGAATTTAGAATTTCCGAGTTCGTATTTGGAATTTCTGCGAGATTCCATGAAAATCCCGTCTTAAGGCGAGTTTGACTTTTCTTGACTTTTGAGTCGGGTTTGACTTTCTTAACTTTGAAACCGTCTTTGACTTTTTCCTACACAACTCACACTACTCCCTCCCTTAACCTAATTTTTCATTCATCACAAAATCAAACACAAAACCCTTTCTTCTACCTTAAGAAACTTTCCCTCTTTGAATATCGATCTTAGAATTGTCGTAACTTCTTCGTTCTTTGATAGAATTTACGTAAGTTCGTCTTATTATTCTTCCCTAACCTTCCTCTATCCGTATTGATAATAAAATTATCGTCTTTCTCGCTTTTTAAGCATTCCGTCTTTCTCAAGATGAACTTTATTCATTTTTTTACGATCTATTTGTAGGTGGTGACCTCCAAGATCCCGACAAAGACTATTTCCTTATAGAAGAGGAGCTTGACGATTAGTAGAGACGCTTTAAGGTAACGGTGAAGGGTTACTCGGTATCATTTACGTGTTTTACATGTTTATATGCTAGAAATCGTATTTAGAATACGATTAGGAAGATTAGAAACCATGCTATGATTAATGAATGATGTTATATGATGAATGTTGATAATATATAATGATTGTTGATGATTATTTGAAGTATATATGAGAATTGGATTGAATTGGATAAGTGAGCAAGGCTCACGGGTGAAGAGGTTCTCCCAGCCGGTCGACCGGCCGCCGGTCTGACCACCGGCTGGGAACACATCAGTAACTCATTTGGAAACTTGGATTTTGCATGAAGAGGTGCTCCAGGCCGGCCCACCGGCCACCGGTCCATCCACCGGCCTGGAACACATCAGTAAGGGAAGTTTTGATGTTGGTGTAGTGCTCTGTGCCGGTCGACCGGCCGCCGGTCCACCGACCGGCCCAGACCCCCTTTCTTTGTTTTTGGGTTTTGCCTTGTGTTCTGAGCCGGCCCACCGGCCACCGGTCACTTGCCCGGCCTGGAACACGGCTGTATGCATTTCCTATAATTTCTAAAACTCGTAATTTATAATAGTTCGCATGATCTGTTTATCGTATAATTTTACGTAATGACTTATAATATTGATATTTTGGAAATATGATATTTCATTCGCTTGTATCACATGTTTGGTGACGGTTTTCGATATGTTCCCACTTTGAGTCGGTTTTTACAAATGAGTCGGTTTGAGCACTATTTTGTCTTGTGCTTTGTATTCTCATTCCCTTGGCTACTTTTCCGTTCGTAAGGCTGGAATGTCGGAACGGAGAGGTATCCTACTGCTTAAATGCATGTGTTAGTGGGCATACGACGACGTTGTTGGGAGTTGAACGCTATGCGTTGTTCGAACCCGCCGTCAAATGTTGTGTACTTGCGAGGTGGTGTTATTTGCATGTAGCGTACCGCTTGTTATGACGCTTGAGCTGTTTTTCCGCCTCTTTCGTGAATTGCTCTACCGAATTTGGGGTACTCGGCATATATATTGTAAGACCGAGTCTTGGATGCGAAACGTTTATCGCATGTCGAATCGGAACACGTTTATTCCGAGATCCTGGCCAGGTTTAGACTAGGACCGTATTATTATCGTCGTGCTAACAGGAGGAAAATAGTCTACATAGGCGAAATGTAAGCATCGCGTATGAGTTCAGGGAAATGTGATCCCGTGGATGCCTTTAATCATTCTTGCTGGGACACGATGCTAGTGCGTTTCATTTACCGTGAGAGAGTCGTCTTGTGTCGTTCTTGAATGCGTGATTTCATGATATTGTTCATGGTCATTGCATGATTGGGCACCGTCATGTCTTGGTTCGTGAATGGATGATAATATGTTGGATTTATGTGATCATCACATGACTTGACTTGGTTTGTCTGTCGAGTCTCAATCTTATCAATCTTATACCGCTAACGGTGAGATGTAAGCCCTAGTGAGCGTATTCGGTTGCCTAAGAGTGTCTTTTCCCGAGTCTTGAATAACATGATGGTTTCGGATTTGATTTCCATATGCTCTTATCATTATTTATCGAATTGCCTATCTATCCTTATCGTATCTCACATGTATATCTATATATGCATGATTTTACTTTTGTATTTCCTTCTATGTACGTTTAATGTGATATGGCTGGGAGAACCCGGAGTTACTCCCCACTGATTGTGGCGTTCATGTTTTTCATGGATGAACTGGTTGCTTGCATGGATGGCTTTTTGCTTATGCTATTTTGGGTTCGGGTGTGAGCTAGTGGGCGTTGTCCCTGGAAGTTCACCTCTAGACGATAATAGCTAGTTTTGGATAAACACTTGTTCTTTGTTAACATTTTAAGAGGCCTCGTCTCTTTGTTGTATATTTCCGTATTTAGTTTGTAACATTTTGCCACACCTCGTGTTATATATATATCTTGCATGTTTAAAGGTTTTTAAAATACCGTATTTCCGCATATCTTTTCACATGCTTGTATGTTTTATCTTTCCGCATTCGCGAGGGTTGTCGCAGTTGGTATCAGAGCTTTGATCGCTCCCGACGCACACACGTGAACCCTAACTTAAACTACTTGACCTTGAAATAATAAATGAGAGTTGGGTAGAAGTTAAGGACTTTTCTTGGTAGTCTATTTGTTTATGCTAATTGATAGGAGTAACTTAATTTGTTTTTGTTCTTATGAAGATGGTTAGACCGCGTTTAGCTGAGAATGTTATGATGGAGGCTCTTGCTCAAGTGCTGAAGAATCAGCAAGATGCCGCTCTAGCTAATGCCAACCAAGTTCCCCCTAGAAGGGAGGACAACCATCAAGGTGGCTATGCATGGGTGGCGGGTCAAATTGCAAGGAGTAAGATCGTGCCTTATGGGGGAGAACCGGATCCTACGGAGCTATCCGATTGGTTCCGGGAGATGGAGAAGCAGTTTGATCTTTACCAAGTCCGAGAAGAGGACAAGGTGAGGATTGCAAAGCACTTTCTGGTGAGGGAAGCCGACAACTAGTGGGCTATCACAAGTGCCACCGCAACTCTTGAAGAGGACTTTAACTGGGCTTGCTTTAAAGCTCTTGTGGAGGGTAGATTTTACCCTAAAGAGCTTAAACAACAAAGGCTTAAAGAGTTCATTGATTTTAAACAAGGCAACCTATCCGCTCAAGAGTTTACTACGGAGTTTAATAAGCTCGCTCACTTTGCGCCGAGGCTTATTCGTGATGATGAAGACCGCGCATTTTATTATCGTAACAAGTTGAATGCCGTTCTTCAAAGTAAAGTGAGAAGGGGTACCGCATCCTTTGGAGATCTCTACGATGATGCCTTATGGGCTGAGAATTCAATGAAGGCTATAAGGGATGAAGCTTTAATGAATAATCCCTCTCCTTCTTATGCTCCTAGGCCGAATGCTTTTGGGAAGAGGTCGTTTATTCCGTCTTCTTCTAATTCCTATGCTATCAAGAGAAGGTTTAATGCTTCTTCCAATGCTAATGCAAGAAATCCTTCCCCTTTTATTCCTAGAGCTACTTCAAATGTAGTTCATAGGCCTTATGCTCCTCAAGCTCAAGCTCAAGGTCGTCAATGTAACCGTTGTAGGCAACCATACCACCCCGGTGTGTCTTGTGCCAATCGACCTTACATTTGCTTCTTCTGTCAAAAGGGTGGTCATCGTTATGAAGATTGCCCCGACCGAAAGTTGCCTCCTCCTCCTAAGCCTAAGGGTTCAATCTTTGTCATGAGTCGTGCCGAAGCCGACGCTCATCCCGAGATCATTACGGGTATGTTTTCAATCTTAGAGCAACCGTGTCTTATGTTATTTGATACCGGTGTTTCAATGTCTTTTGTGTCATCAACCTATGCTAAGAAGTTATCAATCAAGCCTACATCTAGTGAGGATACTCCCATATCCTTACCATCCGGAGATATTATCTCTTGTTCTACTCTTTATCCAAATGTACCTATATCTATTTCGGGTTCTATCTTTCCTGCGAATCTTCTTAAG
>JAIUZE010072510.1:0-19799 GCA_022085475.1 Heliosperma pusillum
GACCGGCGGCCGGTCGACTGGCAGGGAGCACCCCTTCACCCGTGAGCCTTCATTTCTTATCCAATTCATTTCAATTCTCAAATATACTTCTAATAATCATCAACAATCAATATACATCATCAACATTCATCATATAACACCATTCATTAATCATACCATGATTCCTAAGCTTCTAATCGTATTCTAAATACGATTTCTAGCATATAAAGCATGTAAAACACGTAAATGATATCGAGTAACCCTTCACCGTTACCTTTGAAACATCTTCACTACTCGTCAAGCTCCTCTTCATTAGAAAATATCTTTGTGTCGGTATCTTGGAGGCAACACCTACAAAAGATCATAAAAGATGAATAAAATTCATCTTGAGAAAGACGGAAAGTTTGAAAAGCGAGAAAGACGATACTTTTAATATGAATACGGATAGAGGAAGGTAAGAGGAGAAGAATGAGACGAACTTACGCGAATTCTAGAAAAGAACGAATGAGCTATGAGAATTCTAAGATCGAAACAAAGAGGGAGGCAAGGGTTTGAGATTGCTTAAGGAAGAAGAAATGTGTTTGTGTTTGTGTTGAATGAAAAATAGGTTAAGGGAGTGAGTGGAATATGAAGGAAAAAGTCAAGGAAAGTCAAACTCGCCTTAAGACGGGATTCTCATGGAATCTCGCGGGAATTCCAAATACGAACTCGGAAATTCTAAATTCGACTCGGAAAATTAAATTTACGATTAAAACTATAATTCACTGAAAGTAACCGAAAAAAATATTTTCATTATAAAAATAGGGTACATTTCCGGGTGTTACAAACGGTCTTCTTCGGACATCGGCCTAAGGTTTTTGTCGGTCTTGAGCAGCTTTCATCCTATCACGAATGACCTTCACATGATCAATGGTCTCAACAAGAACATTGGGACCTACGTCACGAACATCACTCAATTGATTCCAACAAATAGGACTTTGGCATATTCTTCCATAGAGAGCTTCATAAGGAGCCATCTTGATCGAGGCATGATAACTATTGTTGTTAGAAAACTCCACCAACGATAGACTCTTTTCCCAACTAGATTGGAAGTCGAGTGCACAAGCTCTAAGTAAGTCTTCTAAAGTCTGGATAGTCTTCTCGGTCTGACCATCGGTAGCGGCATGGAAAGTGGTACTCATCAACAACTTACTACCCATGGCTTCTTGTAAGGCCTTCCAAAATCTCGAACAAAACCTCGGGTCTCGGTCGGATAAGATCTCCTTGGGAACACCATGATATCTGACGATCTCATCAACATAGGGTTTGGCTAGTCGATCTAAACTCCAAGTCTCCTTGATCGGGATGAATCTGGCACTCTTGGTCAAACGATCAACAATAACCTAAACTAAATTTTTACTTCCAACGGTTCTTGGCAAAGCTATGACAAAATCCATAGAAATAGATTCCCACTTCCATAGTGGTATATCCAAAGGTTGTAGTAATCCACCGGGCCTCTTGTGTTCGATTTTCACTTCTTGGCAAGTAAGACATCTTCCAACATAGGACACAACATAGTCTTTATACATTTTTTCACCTCCGGGGTGGATAGAGTAGGGAGAAAGGTGAGCTTCATCAAGAATTCGCTTCCTCAAGTCAAGAGCATTAGGTACGAACACTCGGTCATGGAGTCGAAGGACACCTTTGTCATTGACCTTGAAGTCTTTGGCTTTCCTTCTAGAAGCTTGGCATGAATGGACTTGTAGGTAAGATCATCAACTTAGCTTTCGCGGATTTCGCGGAGAAGAACGGGTTTGGCAACCATGGCACAAACATAATCAAATCCATGTTCCACGAACTCTAACTTCAACTTTCGAAAATCGGCACAAAGATCATCAAGTAGCACCCACATAACATTCAAGGCATGAGAAGATTTCCTACTAAGAGCATCAGCAACAACATTGGCCTTCCCTTCATGGTATAGCAATTTAAAATCATAGTCATTCACCAATTCCAACCATCTTCTTTGTCTCATATTCAATTCCTTTTCAGTAAATATACTTCAAACTCTTGTGATTGGTAAATATGCGACAATGAATACCAATAAGATAGTGCCCCCACACTTTCAAGGCATGAACCACGGCGGCTAATTCCAGATCATGAGTAGGGTAGTTCACTTCATGAACTCTCAACTGTCTCGAGGCATATGCAACCACATTCCTAGTTTGCATAAGTACACAACCCAATCCCATCTTGGAAGCATCACAATAGACATCAAAGTCTACACCATCTTCAGGTAAAGTAAACATCGGAGCGGTAGTCAACCTTTTCTTTAATTCTTGAAAAGTGGCTTCACAAGCTTCATTCCATACGAACTTGGTTTCTTTCTTCAACAATCGAGTCATCGGTCTAGCAAGCTTTAAGAAATCTTTTACAAATCTACGATAGTAACCAGCTAAATTAAGAAAACTTCGGACTTCTTTAACATTGGTTGGACTCTTCCAATCAACAACGACTTCAGTTTTAGAAGGGCCTACCATCACACCTTCTTTAGAAATTACATGTCCAAGAAAGGACACCCTAGGTAACCAAAATTCACACTTGGAGAATTTGGCAAACCACTTTTGACGACGAAGGACACTCGAAATGGTCCTAAGATGAATAGCATGCTCTTCTTCGGTTTTGGAGAAAATAAGGATGTCGTCGATGAAAACCAGCACACACTTGTCAAGATACTCACTAAAAGTGCAGTTCATTTGATCCATGAAAAATAGCGGGGCATTAGTTAATACAAATGGCATCACCTTGAACTTAAAGTGACCATATAAATAGCGGGGGCATTAGTTAATACAAATGGCATCACCTTGAACTCAAAGTGACCATATCTTGTACTAAAAAAGGTCTTTGGTATATCGGCATCACGAACGGGAATTTGGTGGTATCCGGATCTCATCTTGGAAAAAGTAGAAGCACCCTTTAGTTGATCGAACAAATCTTCAATTCTTGGCAAAGGATACTTATTCTTGATTGTAATTCGGTTTAACTCACGGAAGTATTTACAAAGTCTCATGGAACCATCCTTCTTTTTAACAAAGAGAACGGGACCACCCCAAGGCGAGGCACTCGGTCGAATGAAATCTTTTTCAATCATTTCATCAAGTTGCTTCCTTAACTCCTTCAATTCGGTTGGAGCCATACAGTAACGAGCTTTAGCTATGGGTCCAGATCCGGGTACGAGATCAATGGAAAACTCAACATCACGCTCAGGAGGGATCCCGAATAAGTCTTCGGGGAACCCATCAACAAAGTCACAAACTATAGGTACATCTTCAATCTTGGGTAAGGAGGTAGTTGTAGAAGTCACAATACACAAGAACGCTTGGTGACCCTTTCTTACCATACTCACCAACTTATTTGCGTAAATCAATTGCACATCCATTCGGGAATGAGATCCCTTATAGGTTATTCTAACTCCTAAAGAAAAATCTTTTGATCTCTACACTCGAATCTAGCGTGATACAACGCTAGCCAATCTATACCAAGGATTACATCAAATTCTCCTAGAGGAAACTTAAGGAGATTAGCGGGAAATATGGTTCCCGCAATAGAGATAAGGACATTAGGGTAAAAAGTAGAACATGAGATAATTTCTCCGGATGGTAAGGATATGGGAGTATCCTCACTAGAAGTAGGCTCGATAGTTAACTTATCAACATAAGTTGAAGACACAAAGGACATTGATGCACCGATATCAAATAAAATAAGACACGGTTGCTCTAAGATTGAGAACATACCCGTAATTATCTCCGGATGAGCATCGACTTCAGCTCAGCTTAGAACATAGATAGATCCCTTGGGTTTGGCAATTGAAGGGGGCAAATTCCGATCGGGGCACTCATCATAACGGTGACTAGTCTTCTGGCAAAAGAAGCAAACATAAGGTCGGTTGAAGCATCCGACACCGGGGTGGCGTTGTTGTCTACAACGGTTACATAAACGACCTTGAGCTTGAGCTTGAGCTTGAGCTTGAGCTTGAGCTTGAGGGGGAGCATAAGGCTTATGAGCCACATTAGAAGTAGCTTGAGGCAAGAAAGGAGCCCTTGCATTTGCGTTTCTGGGGGAGGGTTGAATCTCCGCTTGTTGGCATAGGCATTGGAAGACGAGGAGTAAACGACCTTTTTCCATAAACATTTGGCCTAGGTGAGAAGGAAGGAGGGGGACTCTTCATCTTTTCTTCATCCTTGATGGCTTTCATGGAGTTCTCGGCCCAAAGTGCATCATCATACAATTCTCCAAAAGAGGTAGAATTTCTCCTTACTTTGCTTTGGAGCAAAGCACTAAGCTTATTACTATAGTAAAAAGCTCGGTCTTCATCATCCTTGATGAGCCCTTGTGCAAAGTGAGCAAGCTTGTTGAATTGACTGGTGAAGTCTTGAGCCGTCAAGTCACCTTGCTTGAAATCAATGAATTGTTTGAGTCTTTGCTGTTTGAGCTCCTTGGGGTAAAATCAGCCTTCAACAAGAGCCTTGAAACATTCCCAATTGAAATTGACTTCAAGAGTAGCGGTGAGATTAGTAATCGCCCACCAGATGTCAGCTTCCCTCACAAGAAAGTGCTTAGCAATCCTCACTTTATCTTCTTCGCGGACTTGGTACAAGTCGAATTGCTTTTCCATCTCCCGAAAACACTCCGAGAGCTCGGTAGGGTCCGGTTCTCCACCATACGGCGTGATCTAGCTCATAGCAATTTGGCTAGCCACCCAAGCATAGCCTCCTTGGTGATGGTCTTCTCTATGAGAAGGGGCTTGGTCGGCTTGAGCATTTTCCGCATCTTGTTAGTTTCTTAGAACTTGAGTAAGAGCCTCTAGAATGACATTCTCTACGACTCGAGGTCTAACCATCTTCATAAGAGACAAAAACAAACTGAGGTTAATCCTAACACTTAGCATAAACAAAGAGACTACCAAGTAAAGTCCTTAATTTCTACCCATCTCTCATTTATTATTTCAAGGTCAAGTAATTTAGGTATAGGGTTCACGTGTGTGCGTCGGGAGCGTCATAGGCTCTGATACCAACTGTGACAACCCTCGCGATAGCGGAAATAAAACATAACAAGCATGCAATTTATATAGCAGAAAATACGATATTTTTGAAACTATTTACATGCTAATAGAAGAGTGCGAGGAATATCGAATAAATACAAACTTATAGTATAACAATGCTACAAACACACGTAGTCTCTCAAAACGTGATCAAACATAAAGTTGTTTAGAAAACTAGCTAAGAACGTCTATGGATGAAACGTCGAGGCCAACGCTCGCTAGCTCACACCCGAACCCAAAAATAGGCAAAATTCATCCAAGCAACCTGTTCATCCATGAAAAAATGAACGCCACAGTAAGTGGGGAGTAACTCCGGGTTCTCCCAGCCATATCACAAATAACATACTTAAACGGTAGTAGACAAGTAGAATATATATATATATATATATATATATATATATATATATATATATATATATATATATATATATATATATATATACATGTGAATTACGAGAAGGATAAATTGGCATTTTAATATATAAAGATATAGGCTCATGAAGTACAAAACTGTAAGCATCAGATTAGAGACAAACTCGGGGAAGACACCCTTAGGCTATTATAAACTCACTAGGGCTTGTATCTCACCGTCAGCGGCATATACTTGATAAGATAGAGACTCGACATATAAACCACGCCAAGTCATCCAACGGTCACAAATAATCAACATATAAACATCCATCCAAACATACGAACGAATATGGTAATATAATCTCTCACGGTTAATGACACGCACTAGCACCATGTAGATAGCAAGTATGATCAATACACGTCCACGGGATAAACATTTCACTGAACCATACACGATAAACATTTCGTATATGTAGACTCATTTCCTCCCGGTAGGATGACGATAATAATACGGGCCTACTCCAAACTTGGCCAGACTCTCGGAATAAACATGTTCCGATTCGACATGCGATACACATTTTGCATCCAAACCTCGGTCAAACACAGAAGCCGAGTACCCTGATCGGTTCTGTCGCGGTCCCGAAACAAAAATAATTTACCCAGACTAAGCTAACAACAACAGGAATGTAATTAGGGAAGTAGGGTGTCGATCCTCAGGGAGTACGTGTTACTTATGAATTGCTATGGATTGGTTTCCATTTAGAATCGAGTCACTTGAGTTGTTTGCATAAACTATTAACATAAAATAAAATGACAAGTATATAAATGACGATATGTAAAGAACAAATATGTAAATTGCAAAATAAAAACCCAGAACAGAAGACATACCCGATCGGGTTGTCACGTACCCGATCGGGGAAACCCTCTGATCTGAATATCAACAACTAAATTCTATCTAAAGATGGTATTTAAATGACAATATTGAAACTCTAACTAACTAAACTATTAAACTAGAGAATAACAATAAAGTAAACTAACTAAGAACGAGAATGGAAAGACGATAAAGTAAACTAACTAAATAACGACTAAATAAACTATCTAATAATAGAAATAAAATGACAATAAAATAAACTATCTAAAACAATAAAGTAAACTAACTAATCAAGTTGATATAGTGAAAGAGAAATACATGTAAAACTCATTAAAAGTCTCATAGATACCAATATTAGAATTACTATCATTGTCTAGGCCTTGTAGCGGTATATTCCTTCCGGATTCGTACCGACCTTTTAGTGGGTCCTAACGTCCTTTCAGCATGGTTAAGTCACTAAACCCCTATTGATAGTCCTAATTCCTATCCCAACTCTCGTCATAAAGATAGAAATGACTAATACAAACAATTGCTTATGGCCACTAAACAAAGTTATAGAATTTGACACGACCAAAGGAAGAAACAATTTAGATGGTTCAATTGGTAACTACTCTTCTTTTAATTCATTTAACTCGTAAATCATTTCAAATATTACAACTCTATTTATTTTATTTACGCAATGATAATTTTACAATATTAGAATTAATCTAATTTATATGATTATGTGATTAAGTAAATTAGCAAGAAAAAGATGTATGAAGTTAAACTATGAAATATAAATACTAAAGTGATTATGGTGATTATGTTAACAATGATTCTAATGACAATTTTTAGGATTATTTGATTAGGTAAATTATAAGGTGACATGCTAAACAATACTTTGGTTTTAACTAGATTAATTTTAGATTGATTTCCTAATAATAACAATATTATGAAAATGATACTAGTGAGATTATAATTCATGATGACTAAAATTTCATAAGTAAATCAAGATTAGAGAATTGCCGAATTGGAATATGAGTATATAAGAACGAAAGTAAGAACAAATATCCAATAAAAAAAGCTAAGTAAACACTAGAGAAATACTAAGAAAACTATAAAAACTTGTAAGAAAGTGTGCTAAAAGATATGTAAAGATGATAATAGTTAATTGGATTATGGTTGGATAAAGGATGCTTGGATGCTTGGATGATCATTGGCTTTTATAAGGCTGCATGGCTGCTGATCCTTCGTGCAAATTCGTACCCTAGTCAAAGCATTAAACCACCCATTTAAGCTCGGATTGAAGAAGAGCCAAGTAATGTCTTCTTGCAGAAATACCCGATCGGGTATTGAGCAATCCGATCGGGTTTTTGTGTAATTGGAATTTTCCGTCTTTTCATCTTAGGCACGGAATCCTATGCCTTAGTCTTTGGTCAATGCACTACGAAATTGGGCTTGGGCTGATCTTCTCTTGACTTGGGTTGAGTTTTCCTCTTAAAGTTCAAAGCCAAAATCCAAATTGAGTCCATTCAAGGAAAGATGTAGCGGAATCGTAATCAAATCATGAACTGGCTATCATCAATTCCTTGAAAACTCGTATCCTAGTGTCTTTGCTCCATAAAGTAGGAAAATATAGCAAAACCGCTTCATTTCCTATATAACGAGTCAAAACACGCAAAACAAATAGAATAACAATTTAGCTCGTTAATCACTTAACAAAGTGCATAAATCGTTTAGAAATCGAGCTAAAACGGGGGATAAATCAGTACAAAATATCACTTATCATACCCCAAATTTTGTCAAACTTTACGAAAGTGGCGGAAAGAGCACAAGCATCATAATTAAGCGGTACGCTACATGCAATGACACCACCTTGCAAAGACACGACATTTGTCGGCCGGGTCGATCAACGCATTGGGTTCGCCTCCCAACAACGTCGTCATATCTCAACTAAAATATGCATACAAGCATTAGGGATACATCTCCTAATTCCGACATTCCAGTCTAACGAGCAAGGAGGTATAGCCGGGGATGAGAGTTCATAGCACTTAACGATTAGTGCTCAAATGAAAACGTAGGTAAAACCGACTCAAAGAGGGACGTACCAAAAACCATCACAAAACATGCGATATAAGAGAATAGAATACCATATATTCTAAACATGAATATTTAATGCTATTAAGTAAGTTTATATGATAAACGAACCATACAAACTATTATAAATGAGAACATAAGGTAAGAAGTAAAAGAAGATCTCAGGTGGCGCCAGCCGGTCAAAGTGACCGGCCGCTGGCTACCTGGCTGGCACCTTAGCAACAATCGAAAACTTATCAGAAATACAGGGTGTCCCAGCCAGCCAAGGGGACCGGTAACCTGCTACCCGGCTGGGACCATAAGCCAATTGAGAAAAGAGGAAGGAATGAGGGGTGTCTCAGCCAGTCGGCTGACCGGCAGCCGGTCGGCCGGCTGAGACTTACATATTACCAAAATGTTTCAAAAATGTCAGCCACACTCCCAACCGGTCAGCTGACCGGCGGCCGGTCGGCCGTCTGAGACAACATATGCACGAAAATCACCATGCTTCACAAATAATCATCAACAAACATCAACTATCCTCAACAATCATCAACCAACACAAATTCTATAGCTACACATCCAATTCCAACTCATTTACTAACATCAAACTATATTAAGTATCTAATAAATGTCACTAGACATTTAGTAAACATCAATTAAAGCTTTAAAACACGTATTGATATCGAGTAACCCTTCAATGTGTGGGAAATATCGGTATACTTCCCTTTAAATAATTCGGATTATAATGAAATTATAACTATATGAATTTTTAGTCATAAATGAAATCGCATAATATAAAACAAGAGATTAAGAAATAACCTTCAGTCCTAGCAAAAGGCCTAAGAACAAATACCAAAGTAGGTATTCTCCTAATCGTTGCACCCAAGATGGTTCAAGAAATGCCTTCGTCGTGCTAGAACGAATACCCAAAAATTACTTCTAATTTTGTGTGTATAATGATGATGAATATGGAGATGAATGAGAGAGTTCAAAATCAGAATTTTTTTTCCTCTTTTCACCCTTGTGCCGTCAGAATTAGAGTCAATTAGGGTTCTGAGAAAAACCGATTTTTCTCTTTATATTACTCTTGTGCCGTGAGATTCAAGAGGAAAGAATAAAAAAACCTAGTTTCCTTATTCCTCTCAACCTATATTAGGTAGTTATCATATCATTTAATATGTACATAATGTAATATGTATTCTAATTATTACTAGTAATGGACCGTCATATAAACTGAGTAATGCCAGACCAATACACTATAATAATATCGTGTAATACATATCCGCCAAATTTAAATATAACAGTTTATATTTAGTTTAGACCAACATTATATACATCGATTAAATATAACATTTTATATTGAATTACCAGCTAAAATTATTTAATCATTATTAAATAATCGAATCATCATCACATTGACTAACCTTTTAGTCAAATACATCGACTAACCTTTTAGTCATTTAATAAGGCATCAATATGATTATTTTCTCAAATAATCACATCTCTCAAACACATCTTTTAGGTGTGACTTTTAGGGATCAGTTGATCACCGCCATCTGTATGACAATAACGTCAAACTTATCTAGCAAGCCAACCGTTATCGATAAACGTTAATCAACTGATTATAATACAAATTATACCCTGTGAACCTTAGATGTTATCACACTAACTATGGAGGACACTAGCTCCAACACAATGTTACCTTTGTGCGTCTTCAATCGTCTTCCAACTCTTGCTCCACGAGGTAGTAATCTTTGTCGGGGTCTTGAAGGTCTCCACCTACAAATTGACAACAAAAGATGAATATAATTCATCTTTGAGAAAGACGGATAAATTAAAAATGAGAAAGACGGTAATTTTATTACCACTAAAGGTAGAGGACGATAAGAGAGGAAGATTATAATGAAAATTAGAGGATTTGAGGTAGTAATAAAGAGTAGTGATGAACTTAAGCTTGATCATAAATGGGGTTTAGGGTTTTGGTTACTTGGTGAGGAAGAAGGTGAGTGTAAAAATGAATGAGGGAGTTAGGGTTATAAGGGTGAGTGAGTGGAAAAATATGAGGAAAAAGCCAAAAAGCGGCTTAAGGCGTAACCCACACGGAATTTCGAGTAGTGTCCGAATATGAACTCGGATTTGCTAAATTAGACACGGAAAACTAAGTTCTAGACTAAATCTAAATATTATGCTAACTAGTAACCGTATAATATTTTTAAAATAAAATAGGGTACATTTGCGGGTGTTACATTTTTACTTGATGACATGAGAATAGCGACATTAGTTTTGACTGGCCAAGGGCCGATTTTATTTCGTGTCGCACGAGCGGTACGTGAGCCGCATTTGTGTTTTTTGTTTGAGAATTTGAATGAGTTTTGCCCTCTTTACAGTAACAAGCTTCGTGAATGACGCAAAACTAATACTATAGAAACAAAATACTTTTATGACCGTATAAGCTTAGTTTACATCCATCGAATTCTTACATGCTGAACAAGGGTGAAAAAAAAATGGAATGGAGTGGAAGGTTCTAATGGTGTAAGAAGACACTAGAGATATGTGTATCTCTCTCATTCATCTAAATGAATGAAAGGATCGTCCCAAAGGGCATAGAGACATGGTAACTGCGAATTGATTCGTCTGAAATATGTGAAAAGATGACTATTCGAGGTATTTTGTTTTGTTTGTAATTTTTGACTGGAGAGATTTTTTGATTTTTGACATTTCGAATTTCTATTGATTGTCTGGATTTTTGTTTGTCTTATCTCGTGAAATTTTGAAAATATTTGAGACTTTTGTTTACAAGTCGTTGGACTGTTTTTTTTTTTTTATTTGAAGTCGTTGGACTGTTTTTGATTTGAAGTCGTTGGACTATTTTTGATTTGATGGTTTTACGCACGATTGCACTAAAAATTTTGACTGTTCTGGTATCTGAGGTGGTTTGCATAAACGGGCCGCAAATTGTCCACGAACTTTTCCACAAGAGTAGCTTCATCTGGACTTTCAACAAGTTGTGTGCTAGTCTTCTCCCACCTACTTAGGAATTCGGTGAAACCTTCTTTCTCATTTTGGGTACGAACCTTTAGAGTACGCATATTGACTTGAATCTCAGCATTGTCTGCGTATTGCTTGGCGAACTCAATTGCGGCATTATCCCAGGTTGCGATTTTCTTGTGTTCTAGAGAATATAACCACTGCTTAGGAATAGTGTCGAGAGATGAAGGAAACATCCTTAGGAACATCTCTCAGGTTTGATGCCTTTGATAGACATATAGTCTTTGAAATCACGAAAGTGATTCAAAGGGTTCTCGTGCCCCTTGAACTTTGCGATGTCAGTCATGTTAATGTTGGTTGACAACTGAGTACTTACAACTTCATATTTGCGATTAGTTTCCCTGTAGATGTCATCCACCTTGAGGTACATTAGTTGCTTCTCCAAGTATTGGGTCACTTTTCAGCTTCGGTAAGAACTGGTGGGGTATTGACTTCTGGTTGTCTCACAAAGGGTGGAATGTTATCATGCACACTAGCATCAAGAATGTCTGCAGGATGAAGCCTAGCTTCTATGGCAACAATTCGGCCTTCAATAGCGTTGAGGCAAGCATAAGCTTGGTCTTGGCTTGTTTGGAGATGGATGAGCGCAGTTAGGACTGATCATTACCATTCGTATTTTGCTCGGGTTGATTAACACTTTCTTGATTAGTTCCCGACATCTTGGAAAATGAGGTATGTGACCGAAGACGGATCAAAACACGATAGACTAAAAGGACCCGACTTGTGAAATGGGAGTGTTCCACTGTGTTTAAGTGAGTTTTGAAAATGACTAGTTTGAAATGTTTGTCCTAGACAACCGTAGTGTGGTTATAGGAGCGGCGACTCGAAGTGGAGAATGACTCGACTTGTGAAGTCGGATTGTGCCACCGTGTTTAACTGAGTTTTGGAAATGTATAGTTATGAAATGTTTGTCCTAGACAAACGTAGTGTGGTTGTAAGAGTGTCAACTTGAAGTGGAGAAAAGACGATTTTGACTGGACATTTGGGCAGAGTTTTGACTCATTTTGCGCTACTTTAACCCACCTTTGAAAATGCTTTACAGTTTTGAAAAGGATTTTATTTTGGAAAAATTCGTCATGGATTTATTTACAAAAGGGTGATCATGTATGAGTTAGACACATTTATACATGCTTTATACCGATATGCTGAGTTCTTTTAAATGGTTTTGGTTTAAAGGGTGGGTTGCCATACCAAGTAATCAAACCCGAGTATGTGGAGAGGTCCGCGCAAAACATGAGCAAGGTCGGTTCCTAATCCAATTCCTCGAGTAGTGAAAGCTCTTGATACTAACATGAGTATGTATCGCGGTATGGTTGACGTCAATCGCTATCCATCCTTACCCCCAGATAATAATTTGGGCCGTTCGGACAGGATGATTGGCAGATATGGGTAGGGTTGAGCCTAGGAAGGCCGAATAAAATGACCTTAGAAGGTCGAGTAATGAAAATTGACAAATGTCTCGTACAAACTATTCCTTAACCCTGTTCAAGTTTCACCCTGGTTAACACGTAAGTATATAATCCCCAGTGGAGTCGCCAAACTGTGATACACGGATTGGTGATCCTTGTCGAACTATAGTACACGGGGCACCAAGGAGGTGCGCACTTAGATGGACAAGCGTAGAAATACGCATTTGTGGAGTCGCCACCAATTTTTATGGAAAATTGGAACCGTTCGAATACTTTATGTCATGCCAAGACACAAAGTAATAACATGAACACTAAGCACTCGTTATCCTTGGCATTCTATGTCTAGAATGACTGTTGTAGATTCCAATGAACTCGGATGTTCACAAAGATTTGGAGTTAGGGGGGAGGGTACGTATTAAGAAACTCTTAAATCAAACACCTAATCCCGCCCGCCTCGATAGCGGCCTCTACTAATGATTAGTTAAATTTTTCGTATGTGATCGAATGCATGAATACAATGCAACATCCAACATTTTAATCCTAGCATGTGAATT
This sequence comes from Heliosperma pusillum, assembly GCA_022085475.1. Taxonomy (NCBI): domain Eukaryota; kingdom Viridiplantae; phylum Streptophyta; class Magnoliopsida; order Caryophyllales; family Caryophyllaceae; genus Heliosperma; species Heliosperma pusillum. Next base: position 13,351 of record JAIUZE010072510.1, read on the forward strand.
AGACTATGTCGGTGAACATGTAATTAGCACTCAATTATGTCGAAATTGGGAATTTAGAATTAAGTACATACGAAAGGAAAAGAAATCATACAATTACAATGACTAAAATAATATTACAATGGATTCCAAATATCTACGTCAGGAATATATACTCAAAATGGAGATTTGAATAAAAGGAAAACGTTTGAAAACTAAAAGACAGATTAGGAGCAATAATACGACTAAGAGTTAATTAATAACGTAATTAAAGCTACGCCAAGGCGAAAACAGAAGTTCAAGGATAAAAGCCAACACAGAACAGGCGCAACGACATTTGCGTCCTCTAGAAGAGGCGTATCACTTGTTGCGTTTGTTCTTGAGTTCAATTCTGACTGTGAAGTCGGAATCGCGAGCAGTTAATGTTGTTTTGTATATTTACGATGGATTATTTACCTATGACTCGAGTAGAAGTTTTTAAACATAGTAATTACTACAGTTTATATCTATAATGAATCCAGAGATTTGGTACGAACGAATGTCTAAAAGCCAAATTCGATTCAAAGACGAACATCCACTAATATTGAATTATTAGGGATCTAAGACGAAACAAAACGATTTATAAAAGATTAAATATGATATATGTACGAAGAAAAGAGAAAATAATAAAGGAAAATAAAGACATCGAAACTAGGGGAAGAAGAAGAAGAGCAGGAGCACGAAGCCTCTGGAAGAGGCGCAGCAGATGCTGCAACTCTTCGAAGAGGCGCATATGCTTATGCATTTCTTCTTGACATCTGATGACTGCTAAAAAGGTTTTATAACAATTGCATTGGTTCAACTATATGCAATTGATTAGAAGGAACCCTAATTTTACTTGTAACACCCGCAAATGTACCCTATTTTTATAAGTAAAATATTTTACGGATACTTTTCAGCCAAATTTAGTTTTAATTTAGAATTTAATTTTTCCGAGTCGAATTTAGAATTTCCGAGTTCGTATTTGGAATTTCCGCGAGATTCCATGTGAATCCCGTCTTAAGGCGACTTTGACTTTTTCTTGACTTTTCCTTATACATCTCATACTACCTCTTTAACCTATTTCATTTCCCACAATTCAAACTTACTTCTTCCTTAAGAAAACCAAAGAAAACCTTGCCTCCATTTTGATCCAATCTTTGAATCGTCATATCTCATTCGTTTCTTGCTCAAATTCACGTAAGTTCGTCTTATTCTTCCCCTCTCATCTTCCTCTATCCGTATTGGTAATAAAATTACCGTCTTTCTCGCTTTTTAAATTATCCGTCTTTCTCTAGGTGAATTATATTCATCTTTTATTATCTAATTGTATGTAGGTGGAGACTAGGAAGGTTTAGAAAGCGATTAAAGACGCGAAAAGGTAACGGTGAAGGGTTACTCGATATCATTTACGTGTTTTACATGCTTCTATGTTAGAATTTGTATTTAGAATACGATTAGAAAGCTTAGGATTCATGTTATTGATGATGATTGTTGTTAGTTGATGATTGTTGATGATGATACTTGTTGTTTGTTGAGAATTGATATGAGAATTGATATGAGAAGTGATGATTTATGATAATAGTTGATGGTGGTTGAGTTTAGAACAAATTGGAGTTGTCTTGACCAAGTCACGGTCATGAAACTCAAGTCACGAGCGTGAAATAGTGGCTGATCAATTACCCTTGCGTAACAGAGGATTTCACGGGCGTGAAATACAAGTCACGGTCGTAACTTGTGCAGTTTCACTGCACTGACCCCTTTTTCGTAAAATGATCATATCTCCTTTGTTACTTGCTTTTTTTGGGCTTGTGACCTATCGTTGGAACCGTAAGAGGATAAGCTATCACCTCAATTTGGAATTTCTGTATTTTCATATCTAGAACTCTAGTTATGACAGTTTGAAGTGGACCCTTGTTTTAGTTAGTTTCCAAACTTGGTGTTTTGAGATAAGATCTATGTTTCCTATTTATTATGCTTCTTAAACTTGGTCTAATGCTTATGTATCATGTATTGATTCATTTTTATATAGTTAAGTTTATATAATTCCCTATTCTCATGTTTTGTGACGGTTTTTGGTATGTCGCACTTTGGACGTCGGGTTTACAAATGTACGGTTTTGGCACTGATTAGTCCATAGACCTTAATTAGACTCATCTAATTAGTTGCTAAATTACTTGTTAATTTAGTATTTAATGATCTATGTAACATGCATGCAAATATAAAGACATTTATATAAAAGAAGAAATTTCCTTACATTGATATGGAAAATATATGGGCACAACAAGAACTCCTTCTTGTTGTTCTTGAGCTATAAATATGGATGAACACAAGTAATCTCCAAATTAGAAGATCTCCTCTAAGTTGCACCAAGATGAACCCAAATAATATACTCTTATTATTAACTAGATAGTAAGATAGATAATATACTACTAATATTAGACTATATTACTACACTAGTAATACTTAAGAAATATTAGTATATGAGAGTTTTTAGTGAGATGAAAAATTTTAGAGAGAAGTTTAAAATTGCACAAAATGAAGTAGTAGAAAAATGAACACAATTGCTCATTTTAAAGCCAATTTGGCCGGACCACTTAGTCCTAAAAGGACTCTTATTTTGTTTAATTTGATCACATGCATTAGAGTGGAGTGTTGTAGTATAAGTGATGATTATTTCTACTTGATATGTCACTTTCAATTGGTAACTAAAGAGTGTTAATAAGAACAACAATCATCACCATGTAACTAGCAACATAACCGGCCATTATGGCCTAGTTTGGTCCATTTTTATTTTTGATATTTGTCTCACAAATACTTATTGATCATATGGTTAATTATCTTGTATAATTAAGTGTTAATTTGATCATATAACAATTATAAGACTCAATTAAATAAATAATATGTACTTAACATTTTAAGTAATATTTTACCATTATATAAATATATAATGGGTCCCACAATGCTTAGTTAATTTATTTTACAAATCTTTGTAAATATAATTAACTAATTACCTCTATCTCAAAACCTCAACTAATTTAGTAATTTAACGATTAAGTACTAAGTTAAATCTTATTTAATCGTATTAAAATAAGATATAAATTTATTAGTCAATTATCGCATAATTGAAAAATAAGTTTAATCGAATTTGAGTTCTTAACTCAATTTCTAACAATTAACTCTCGTACATATCGAATATATGTAATGTACTAATTAACTGTATCGTATACAAATAATTAGTTACTATTTGGATTTCATCCTTCAGGTGTGACCGAAAGGGATCAGTTGATCACCGCCGTCAAACGACAATAACGTCAAACTCTAGTTAGCCAACCGTTATTGATTTACGTTATATCAACGGCACTATCTATATATAGTCAAATAAAGATCCCAATTAATCCTTAATACAGAAGTATGGGCGCCACCGATGTTTGGAGACACCTTACTTCCAACAATACTCCACTTTGTCTGACACAAGTGTGAGTCTGTCACCGATTCTCTTGTCTCTTTTATCACATCTCCCACTCAACGCAAGGTGTCTTTCAGGTCGCACTTGCGATTGACAATATCTAGAGTGGTTTTCTCGATAGGGAGAGTAACTGTCTGACCGGAAAATCTACCATAGATCTCTTTCCAAGCGTGGCCACGCATTTACAGTTACTTCTCCTCGAGTGGCCTAAAGATGTTTGTACCAAACGTGGGTGGACAATTCCTGTTGATCCATCTACTCTGTATGATGCAGATCACCATGATCCAGAAGAAGTCCATCGGCCTCCTTTTACGGTACGACCTAGAACATCAACCAAAACCAATCGGAAACTGCACCGACTCAGATAGACGGTCGCCAGTCAAAAGAATCGACTTATAGAAATAAGATATAAGACCCTGCCACGACCAGGCATCAAAAATTGATTTAAGGGTCTCTACAATGTCACTGTCTGACAGAGTGTCATACAGTCTGTCTATGTAAACGACCAGTCATCTCCATGACCCCATGGTGCTGAACTAACCATCGATCGACTTACAATCTAGTCATTTCGAGACGTCACCTCATTGAGTGACTAGGGACAAAATACTAAGTTCGTCCTATTCACTTGAATAGGGTCCAACAATCTATTAGGATAAACAAAGTATTAAATTTAGTCAAACTAAATAAAAGAGTTTAAAATAAAACTCGAACAATGAATGCCATTATCATATATGAAATAATTAATACAACATTCAATTATTACATATTACATCATCTAAAGGAATTCTGGCACACGTCTCAATCCCATTGTGACAAATGACCATCATGCCTTAGCCTTTGATAAAGGTTGGTCCAAAGGATAGCAATGTTGTCACTGTCCAACTTACAAATGTCCAATTTCCTTTCATGTCCAGTTAATCTCTAATTACATGATACCTTTTCCTAAGGTATGTCTAGAACTGTTACTAGACTTGGGTCTCTTGCTTGAAAAAATAGCAACATGTTATCACAAAAATCGTGATAGGATCTTTGGCAGTAGGGACTACTGTTAGTCCTTCCAAAAATTGCCGAATCCACACAGCTTCCTTTGCAGCTGCAGACGCTGCAAGGTACTCTGCTTCTGTTGTAGAATCCGCTGTAACGCTTTGCTTGAAACTCTTCCAGCAAACAGCTCCTCCATTCATCATATAAACGTAGCCGGATTGGGATTTCATATCATCCCTATCTGTTTGGAAACTGGCATCTGTGTAACCCTTTACACGTAACTCAGTCTCGCTTCCAAACACTAAGAACGAATCCTTAGTCCTTCTTAAGTACTTAAGGATGTTCTTTACGGCTATCCAGTGACTCTCACCTGGATTTGCTTGGTAACGACTTGTCATGCTCAAAGCATATGCAACGTCGGGACGAGTGCACATCATAGCATCCATGATTGATCCAACGGCTGAAGCGTAAGGGATCAATTTCATGCGTTCAATCTCCTCGGTTTTCGTAGGGCACTCTGACTTGCTCAAGGTGATCCCACTTCCCATAGGAAGAAAGCCTCTCTTAGAGTCTTTCATGTTGAACCGATCAAGAATTTTATCAATATAAGTTTCTTGACTTAATGCTAGTATCCTTTTAGATCTATCCCTATAGATCCGGATACCTAAGATGCGCTGGGCTTCTCCTAAGTCTTTCATTTAGAAATGAATCTCTAGCCACTCCTTCACAGAAGTGAGCATAGGAATGTCATTCCCAATGAGTAGTATGTCATCTACATACAAACAGAAAGCTTTACTTACTCCCACTAAACGTAATGTCTAACACGGTTCCTCGACACTTCGAGTGAAACATTTTGTTTAATTACATGATCGAAACGATGATTCCAACTCCTGGATGCTTGCTTAAGACCATAGATGGATCTCTTAAGTTTGCATACCTTCTTAGGGTTTGATGGATCCACAAAACCTTCAGGTTGTGTCATGTACACTTCCTCTTCTAGAATTCCATTCAAGAAGGCGGGTTTGACATCCATTTGCCAAATCTCATAATTATGAAATGCGGCAACCGCTAAGATAAGCCTTATGGATCGAAGCATGGCGACTGGGGCGAAGGTTTCGTCATAGTGAAGACCATGAACTTGGGTGAAACCTTTTGCCACCAATCTAGCTTTATAAACATCATTATGTTTGTCTATGCCACTTTGGATCTTATAGATCCACTTACACTGAAGAGGTCGTACCTCCTTAGGTAAATCAACCAAGTCCCATACTTGATTGTCGTACATAGAATCCATTTCGGATTGCATGGCTCCTAGCCATAGCTTTGAGTCGGGACTAGAAGGAATAATTATAGTACAGCGAAGACGGGACGTTTTCTCGTCGTCCGTTTTCGGTTTGTGGCTCTTGGACTTCATCAAGTTCAAATTTTCTCCCACTCTGTCTTTTAGAAATAAAATCATTTTTTAAAAAGACTGCATCACGAGACACAAACACTTTGTCCTCGTGTTTATTGTAGAAGTAATAAGTACGTGATTCCTTTGGATATCCTACAAAAAGACATTTGTCAGATTTGGCTGCGAGTTTATCGTCAGACTTATTCGTAACAAAAGCCTTGCATCCCCAAATTCTCATAAATGACAAATAAGGGACTTTTCCTGTCCATATCTCATATGGAGTCTTGTTTGCTGCTTTAGTCGGGCTTCGATTTTGTGAAAATATTGCAGATAAGATAGCAAAACCCCAAAAATAATCAGGAAGCTCTGTTAGACTCATCATAGATCGAACCATATCTAATAAAGTTCGATTTCTCCTTTCGGATACACCGTTTAATTGAGGTGTTCCAGGAGGAGTCCATTGCGATACTATACCACAATCTTGTTAGGTTGTGAAATCAAATTCATTGTTCAATATTCACACCACGAGACAGGATCGTTAGGGTTTCTAATCTTTTTATTCAATGCGTTTCTACTTCATTTGAAATTCTTTGAATGTTTCAAAAGCAT
>JAIUZE010072511.1:0-15911 GCA_022085475.1 Heliosperma pusillum
CCTTACTTGGTTAACCCCAAGCCGAACACAAAAGCATCATCAGGGTGACCATAGACTCGTTAAAGACAGTACTTCCTATCTTGTCATGGTCCAAGATACTCATTTAGAATTAGAATGGTCAAGACGCCATATACTCATAATTCTCTATGGGTACTTAGTCCACACGACATATATCATACAATCAAACAGTCACAGAAAGAACTTCCTATCATGTGACTAATTGCATATAATTAATAATCAAATATCATATCGCCTCATATCTACTAAGGCTCATTCATTCATTCATTAAATAAAACCTTACCTGAAGACAAATCCCCGACCCGAGTCCCGCGACGGGTCATCAGTCAAAACGGGCTGACTAGATCTTAGTTTGACCAAACCCGTTTGGTCAAACCGGCTAGAAACAGAGTCTTTACCACATAGACTTAGACATAAAAGTCAACATATTCATGTTACATGTTTATATTAATTAAAACTTCTACAGTGATTTTAAATATTACAACACCCGTTTGACTTAAAAAGGATGGAAATTTAAACGTTACTCCCGTACATAATTCTAACATGTAGAAATATAATTAATATGAAAACCTTTTTTTATTAAATATTTTACTTATTAATATTTCTCACTTGCTAATTATTACAAAACGCGATAAAAATAACGATAACTCAAAAACCGTCACAAGTCCCACAAGGGGACCCACGGGCTGATTTGGGCCAACATGATACGGGCCTGGACTGGGCCCCACGGCTGGTTTGGGCCTGTTTTGGCTGTTTTAAAGACTTTACTAAAACCGTTTCCTTTCCTAATATTCCCCGCATGCTTTAACATAATTAAAACCCGTCAAAACAATAACCAAACAATCAAACATCGACACAACCCAAAGACCAAAACCCGGACCCACCATGGACCAACCCAGACCGGGTCTGAACCGGCCTGGACCGGCTGGTTTGGTCCGGTTCACAGCCCCTAAACCGCCCCCCTAAACCGCCCCAAAACCGGTTCCCACAACAACAAACACAAATTATTTCCAACATGTTTTAATTAATCAACAACCATTTTAACATCCAATTCAACCATCATGCATATTAAAATCATGATTATGAAGAAATCATAAATATATGTCAAGAACACCCACATGTTTATAAATTCATACCACATGATAAAAACGATTACTTATCATGTTACTAATTAAAAACCGTACATCATAAACACTAACTAAAGTATGTAACATTGATTCGTCGAGTAACTCGGAATCGTTACCTTAGCTAGCACAAAATCAAGTAGCACCAAAATATAAGAACTAAGAACTAAGAAACCCGTCTTCTAGTCTTCTCCTAAAATATACGAGTCACCAAACTCGTCTTCAACATCTTCCCCTATAAGAAATGACAAGAAAAACATTATTAGAACTTAAACTTGATTTTCCATAATTAAATGTTGAAAACGATTTTGTCGGATTTGAAATAAAACCGTACTTGAAGATGGAGAGCGAAGAGGAGGTTCTAGAAATATAAGTTAGGACGGATTTAATTAAGAAATGAAGGTTTTATGATGATTTTGCTCAAGAACGACGAAGAACGGATGAAGAACGCTCAAGAACAAATGAAGAACGATGAAGAACGATTAATTTGATCTTAATTTGATTTATTGTAAAATGAAAAGTTGTTAGTGAGTATGTGGTGAGTGAGGGCCGTGTAAATATAGAGGAATTAGGAAGTCGGATTTTGAAATTGTTGTTACGGAATTGACTCGCGTTTAATAATTATATTACGGTAATCGATTAAATATAATTAGCGATTAAGTTAATTGAACTAAATATCAAGATATTATGTTATTATAATGAAAAGAAAGGAAAATATCAAGGTGAAAGAGAGGACAAAGGAGACGTGTGAAATGGTGAGAAATCGGGTCTGTTTTTAAGCGATTTGCGGAGTTTAAATTGACAGACCGATAAAGTTACAAATATCTTAGATATTTTTATTAGTTTAATCATATTAATTAAAAGATCTAATATGAGTGGAAAAAAAGTGACATGGCGCGTGTGACTCATGTCAAAGTCGGGTTTCGGGACTTAAGTTGACCCGGGAATAGTTAAATGACGTTCGGTTAAAACCGTAAAAGTTATTCTTTAAATTCAGAATAAATTCAAAATAATTATATTAAATTACGATAAATTCCGATAAATCTTAATAAAAATAAATTAAATTTATTATTTTTCAAATATAATTTCGGTCTTTAAAATTACGAGGCGAGTCGGGAAAAGTCAACGAAAGTCAAAGTCGACTTAAAAGTCAAGAAAAGTCAAAGATGACTTAAAAGTCAAGAAAAGTTTATGACGACTTAAAAGTCAAGAAAAGTCAATGACGACTTTTAAAAAGTCAAGAAAAAGTCAAAGACGACTTAAAAGTCAAGAAAAGTCAAAGATGACTAAAAACGGTCTTTTCATGAAATCTCTCAGAAATTCCAAATACGAACGCGGAATTTCAAAATACGACTCGGAACAAAAATTCTATTTTAAAAACTTAAGTCTACTGAAAAGTGTTAGTAAATATTTTTACTAGAAAAATTGGGTACTTTTCGGGTTGTTACAATCACCCCTCCTTTTAAAAAGTTTCGTCCTCGAAACTTAGAAGAAGGAACGTAACATATATGTAGGTCTATTTCAAAACTGTTAAAAATATACTTGTAATAAAAATACTGAGTCTTATCAATGGAACGGAAAGTTCTCGTCCGCGGTCAAGAACCTCGTCGTCCGAATCAAAGACTTTAAAAGATACATTTTCGCATCAATAAATGAGAAAACTAGTTATCGAACGTCTCCAATAACAAGTCTCAACACTCCTTGACGGTAAAACTACTTGAAATCATTAAAATATTTCAAAAAGCTTTCAGTTAAAAAAAAAATTTATAGTAAAGGTAATAATTCTACTATCTATGCCTAAAATTTCTATCTAAAGCTTCTAGGAATAATTTACTGATAAATACGATATTCGATAGAAGGAACGGAATATTCGAAAGAATAAATCGAATAGAAATAGGAAAGGAAGAAGGAAAGAAGAAAGAAGAACGAAGGATGAACCCCAATACTATCTTCCCTCTATGAGAATTCTAATGTCGATTGTAACTCGACAATACTAACTGTACAAGTAAACTAGTCCTCAAGAGAGTGCAATATATCCTCAACATTTCAATCATCGGATTCCTACCAAGATATTTCATAAGCATGCCACATCGAGTAGCAACTCCCAATTATTCCAATTCAATTAAAATCTTCTAAGGTCCATCGATACGGTAAACTTCATAACTAACAACCCATGTAAGATTCATTACGAACTCTAATCTTCTTAGTTCCTTCAATACTCTTATTGGAAACCACCATCAAAATATTTATAATTAGGGAAACAAGACCGCTAACAACCATAAAGTAAAAGAGATTTATCATGAAATCCTTTGATCCAATTTATTCCAAAAATTCATTCCTCTAAATTATTAACAATTAACCTTCCCATCTTCAAAAGTTAAAACACACATCCTCAAAAGAGATTAGTCACCCAATCTCATTTCACTTAACTTTTGCCAATTATAGGGCAATGCGACCGTAAATCAATTTATTTAGTTCCTTCAAACTCTCAATACATCGGTTTTCGCTTATAACAAAATTCCTCAAGTTTGGTCATCCAAATCCGAAAATTCCACAAGGTATTTGTTCCCGTTAGGGTCCAACATTTAACGACAACAAATTCCCAAGTAACATTAAAAATCACTCAACTTCCTAACCACAACTACAACTATTATTAAGCTTATTTCGATCCTCAAAAAGAAATGATATTGCAACTTCAAGTTTTCATAGTCTAAAACCACTAGGAGAATTTCATCCTAAGTTTATCCTCAAATCCTTGTAATCATCTAAACATGAAACTAGCTTAATAGGATGGTTAGGTACCATATTCGAAACTTCTTCCTCAAGGCACAAATTCTCACCACCATAGGGTGAAATTAGATCTATATCATTTTCCTCAAATCACAAGTTCATTCTAACAAACACTAATATTCCACAAGATTCAAAGTTCTTCCGACTAAGTATAATATACCTCCAACCGATGGTTATGACATCCATAAAAAGGTTACAAGAGGGAGGTAAGGATACTAATGGTAAGGTGGAGGAACTTTCAAGAGAAATTTTCAAGAGGCAAATAGGTTGGAGGAGAAAGAAGCTCTTAGATAGAAGGAAGAGAGAATAATCCAATAAGGACGAGAGAATTCATAGATGAAGAAGGAATCAACTTCAATTAAGCTTGTAAATCTTCAAATCTTCGGTAGAGGATACTCCTTCTAGGTAACACAGATCTCTTCTACACGAGGTCCAACCATCTTCATAAGAGACAAAACAAATTAAGTTACTCCTAACAATTAGCATAAACAAATAGACTACAACATAAATCCTAATCTACCCATCCTACCCTTCTATCTCACAAGTTTATTATTTTATTAAGGTCAAGTTATTTATGCAAGGGTACACAAACGTGCGTCGGGAGCAAAAATGCTCTGATACCAACTGTGACACCCTCAAATTTGCGGAAAGAAAAAAAATTATTTAAATACATAAAAGATAATAATACATAACGAAGGTGTCATAAAATAAAAAGGTCATTACAAAACGGAAATAATATTCTACAAAAGAAATATACAAGACGGGAGACATATCTCCCGTATAAATACGGAACTAAAAGAGTGTATAATAATATACAAACTATGAACCGAATATAGGTCCAAGGTAAATACTTCGCTCGCTAGCTCGTCAATGTACCCAATGTATGCATCACAAACCTGCCAACCGCATTAAATATAAACACGGAAGCCACAGTCAGTGGGGAGTAACTCCGATTTCTCCCAGCCACGAAATGTCGAGTTTAATTAAACATGAATAACATAAAAGCAATGTATATGAGAAATACAAAACTTTAACATATAAGATAGGCTTTTCATGTTATGAAACAAATAACTAACATATAACCTATCATATGAAAGCTATCATGTGAATCCGATAATAAAATATAACTCGAGGTAGGGAAGCTGGGATGCTGGCTCAGCCGGTTACCATGTACATGGCCCCTGATCACTCAAACCCTATCACAACGTCATCATGTGATCATTAACAACGGTAATCCAACTCTAATCAATGCTTAGCCGGCTGCATCTCACCTCTCAAACCTTCCTAACACTCATAAATCATACAAACATAAAGACCAATACTTCTATAAACAGGCATAAGTTCCTAGCACGGCCCATAGTCGATTGTAACTCGAGGCTATACCACAAGGTAAGAAAACATCCTAGTCCTAGAATGATCAGACCTAGCGACAACAGCTATTCCATTCCCCGTCCCATGACATAACCGTCTATGAGAAACTCTACTAGGCGACCCCCTAAGCAGAGATGGCTAGTAATTAAGCTGGCTCCCTTCCCAAAGCGGAACTCTTAGGATGCCATGCCCCGACTTGGAGATAAGCCCCCCAGGCCGTGACACAAAAGCTATCATCAGGTGAACATATCTCAGGTTAAAGAACCGTACGATGCCATCTAGTCATGGGCCAGATACTCTTTAGCTAGAATGGTCAGACGACCATAATACTCATAATTCTCTATGGGTACTTAGTCCAACACGACATATTCATACCTCAAACAGATCCCAGAAAGAACTTACCTATCATGTGACTATTTCATAGACAAAGAATCAAATATCATATCGCCTCTTCTCTACTAAGGCTAATTCATTAATTAAATACAACCTTACTTGAAGACAAATCCCCGACCCGAGTCCCGCGACGGGTCATCAGTCAAAACGGGGCTGACTAGATCTTAGTTTGACCAAACCCGTTTGGTCAAACCGGCTAGAAACAGAGTCCTTACCACATAGACTTGATCATAAAAATCGACATATTCATTACATGTTATTTTATTAAAACTTCTAACATGTGAATTATTAAATATTACGAAAACCCGTTTGACTTAAAGGATGGAAATTTAAACTATAATCCCGTATCATAATTTCTAACATGTGAGAAATAATAATTATATGAAAAACCTTTTTAATTAAATATTTTACTTATTAATATTTCTCGCTTGCTAACTATTACAAAACGCGATAAAATAACAATAACTCAAAAACCGTCACAAGTCTAAGTAAGGGGACCCACGGGCTGATTTGGGCCGACTTGACACGGGCCTGGACTGGGCCCCACGGCTGGTTTGGGCCTGTTTTGGCTGTTTTAAAGACTTTACTAAAACCGTTTCCTAATATTTCCCGCATGCTTTAACATAATTAAAACCCGTCAAAACAATAACCAAACAATCAAACATCGACACAACCCAAAGACAAAAACCCGGACCCACCATGGACCAACCCAGACCGGGTCTGAACCGGCCTGGACCGGCTGGTTTGGTCTGGTTCACATCCCCTAAACCGCCCCCCTAAACAGCCCCAAAACCGGTTCCCACAACAACAAACACAAATTATTTCCAACATGTTTTAATTAATCAACAACCATTTTAACATCCAATTCAACCATCATGCATATTAAAATCATGATTATGAAGAAATCATAAAAATATGTCAAGAACACCAACATGATTATAAATTCATACAACATGATAAAAACGATTACTTATCATGTTACTAATTACAAACCGTAAATCATAAACAACAACTAAAGTATGTAACATTGATTCGTCGAGTAACTCGGAATCGTTACCTTAGCTAGCACAAAATCAAGTAGCACCAAAATATAAGAACTAAGAACTAAGAACCCCGTCTTCTAGTCTTCTCCTAAAATATACGAGTCACCAAACTCGTCTTCAACAACATCTTCCCCTATAAGAAATGACAAGAAAAACATTATTAGAACTTAAACTTGATTTTCCATAATTAAATGTTGAAAACGATTTTGTCGGATTTGAAATAAAACCGTACTTGAAGATGGAGAGCGAAGAGGAGGGTCTAGAAATATAAGTTAGGACGGATTTAATTAAGAAATGAAGGTTTTATGATGATTTTGCTCAAGAACGACGAAGAACGGATGAAGAACGCTCAAGAACAAATGAAGAACGATGAAGAACGATTAATTTGATCTTAATTTGATTTATTGTAAAATGAAAAGTTGTTAGTGAGTATGTGGTGAGTGAATATAGAGGAATTAGGAAGTCGGATTTTGAAATTGTTGTTACGGAATTGACTCGCGTTTAATAATTATATCACGGTAATCGATTAAATATAATTAGCGATTAAGTTAATTGAACTAAATATCAAGATATTATGTTATTATAATGAAAAGAAAGGGAAATATCAAGGTGAAAGAGAGGACAAAGGAGACGTGTGAAATGGTGAGAAATCGGGTCTGTTTTTAAGCGATTTGCGGAGTTTAAATTGACAGACCGATAAAGTTACAAATATCTTAGATATTTTTATTAGTTTAATCATATTAATTAAAAGATCTAAGATGAGTGGAAAAAAAGTGACATGGCGCGTGTGACTCATGTCAAAGTCGGGTTTCGGGACTTAAGTTTACCCGGGAATAGTTAAATGACGTTCGGTTAAAACCGTAAAAGTTATTCTTTAAATTCAGAATAAATTCAAAATAGTTATATTAAATTACGATAAATTCCGATAAATCTTAATAAAAATAAATTAAATTTATTATTGTTCAAATATAATTTCGGTCTTTAAAATTACGAGGCGAGTCGGGAAAAGTCAACGAAAGTCAAAGTTGACTAAAAAGTCAAGAAAAGTCAATGATAACTTAAAAGTCAAGAAAAGTAAATGACGACTTAAAAGTCAAGAAAAGTCAATGACGACTTTTAAAAAGTCAAGAAAAAGTCAAAGACGACTTAAAAGTCAAGAAAAGTCAACGATGACTAAAAACGGTCTTTTCATGAAATCTCTCAGAAATTCCAAATACGAACGCGGAATTTCAAAATACGACTCGGAACAAAAATTTCTATTTTAAAACCTTAAGTCTACTGAAAAGTGTTAGTAAATATTTTTACTAGAAAAATTGGGTACTTTTCGGGTTGTTACATTTGAAGAGAAGCCGATCCGTATCTTAGACTGTAAGGATAGGAAGTTGAGAAGTAAAGTGGTTTTATTGGTGAAAATCTTGTGGAGAAGTGCTAATGTCGAAGAAGAGACTTGGGAAACCGAAGCTTCTATGCGTAGTAAATATCCGAGTCTTTTCGAGTAAGGTAAATTTTTATTTTTCCTCAAGTTTCGAGGGCGAAACTTTTTAAAAGGTGGGGTGATTGTAACACCCGGAAATGTACCCTATTTTTCTAGTAGAAATATTTTACGAAATCGTTTCAGTAATTTTAAGTTTTAATTTATAATTTTAAGTTTCGAGTCGAATTTAGAATTTCCGAGTTCGTATTTGGAATTTCTGCGAGATTCCATGAAAATCCCGTCTTAAGTCGAGTTTGACTTTTCTTGACTTTTGAGTCGGGTTTGACTTTCTTGACTTTGAGACCGTCTTTGACTTTTTCCTTCATAACTCACACAACTCCCTCTCTTAACCTAATTTCTCATTCAAACACCAAAAACAAAACCCTTCCTTCTTCCTTAAGAAACTTTCCCTCTTTGAATATCGATCTTTGAATCGTCGTAACTTCTTCGTTACTTGATAGAATTTACGTAAGTTTATCTTATTCTTCCTCCCGTACCTTCCTCTATCCGTATTGATAATAAAATTATCGTCTTTCTCGCTTTTTAAGCTTTCCGTCTTTCTCAAGATGAACTTTATTCATCTTTTTACGATCTATTTGTAGGTGGCGACCTCCAAGATCCCGACAAAGACTATTTCCTTATAGAAGAGGAGCTTGACGATCATTATAGACGCTTAAAGATAACGGTGAAGGGTTACTCGGTATCACTTACGTGTTTTACATGTTATATGCTAGAAAATCGTATTAGATTACGATTAGGAAGATTAGGATTCATGCTATGATTAGTAAATGATGTTATGTGATGAATATTGATGATATATATTGATTGTTGATGATTATTTGAAGTATATATGGGAATTGAAATGATTTGGAAATGAATTGGTTATGTGTAAGAGGCTCTCGGGTGAACTGGGGTTCCCTGCCGGTCGACCGGCCGCCGGTCTGCCAACCGGCTGGGAACACTCCAGTAACTCATTTGGGAAATTGGATTTTTGTATAAGAGGTGCTCCAGGCCGGCCCACCGGCCACCGGTCAACCCACCGGCCTGGAACACATCAGTAGTGAAGTTTTGAGTTTTGTTGTGATTGTCTGTGCCGGTCGACCGGCCGCCGGTCGACTGACCGGCCCAGACCCCTTTTCTCTGTTTTTGGGATTTTGCCTGTGTTCTGAGCTGGCCCACCGGCCACCGGTCACTTGCCCGGCCTGCAACACGGCTGTGTTGTTTTCCTTTGACTTTTAAAACTCGTAATTTATAATAGCTCGCATGATCGGTTTATCATATAATTTTACGTAATGTCTTATAATATTCATGTTTTGGATATATGATATCTCTTTCGCATGTATCACATGTTTTGTGACGGTTTTCGATATGTTCACACTTTGAGTCGGTTTTTACAAATGAGTCGGTTTGAGCACTATTTTGTATTGTGCTTTGTATTCTCATTCCCTTGGCTACCTTCCCGTTCGTAAGGCTGTAATGTCGGAACGGAGAGGTATCCTACTGCTTAATTGCATGTGTAGTGGGCATACGACGACGTTGTTGGGAGTTGACGCTATGCGTTGATCGACCCGGCCGTCAAATGTTGTGTACTTGCGAGGTGGTGTTATTTGCATGTAGCGTACCGCTTGTTATGAGGCTTGAGCTCTTTTCCGCCTCTTTCGTGAATTGATCTACCGAATTTGGGGTACTCGGCATATATATTGTAAGCCCGAGTCTTGGATGCGAAACGTTTTTATCGCATGTCGAATCGGAACACGTTATATTCCGAGATCCTGGCCAGGTTTAGACTAGGACCGGCTATTTATTATCGTCGTGCTACCAGGAGGAAATTTAGTCTACATACGCGAAATGTAGCATCGTGTATGATTTCAGGGAAATGTTAATCCCGTGGATGCCGTTAATCATACTTGCCATGTACACGATGCTAGTGCGTTTCATTTACCGTGAGGGTTGTCGTCTTGTGTCGTCGTTCTTTGAATGCGTGATTTCATGATATTATTCATGGTCATTGCATGATTGGACACCGTCAATGTCTTGGTTCGTGAATGGATGATAATATGTTGGATTTATGTGATCATCGCATGACTTGACTTGGTTTGTCTGTCGAGTCTCAATCTTATCAATCTTATACCGCTAACGGTGAGATGCAAGCCCTAGTGAGCGTATTCGGTTGCCTAAGAGTGTCTTTCCCGAGTCTTTGAATAACATGATGGTTCGGATTTGATTTCCACATGATCTTATCATTATATCTCGTATTGCCTATCTATTCTTATCGTAGCTCACATGGATATCTATATATGCATGACTTTACTTTCGTATTTTCTTATATGTACGTTTGATGTGATATGGCTGGGAGAACCCGGAGTTACTCCCCACTGACTGTGGCCGTTCATGTTTTTCATGGATGAACAGGTTGCTTGCTATGGATGACTTTTTGGATATGACATTTTGGGGTTCGGGTGTGAGCTAGCGGGCGTTGTCCCTGGAAGTTCACCTCTAGACGATAGTAGCTAGTTTTGGTTAAACACTTGTTCTTTGCTAACATATTCCCGTACTTAGTTTGTAATGTTTTGACACACCTCGTGTTATATATATCTTGCATGTTTAAAAGTTTTTAAAATACCGTATTTCCGCATATTATTTCACATGCTTGTATGTTTTATCTTTCCGCATTCGCGAGGGTTGTCACATTATATGACTAAAAGGTTAGTCGATGGATATGACTAAAAGGTTAGTCAATGTAATGATGATACGATTTTTTAATACGATTAAATAATACTAGTTGAGACGAATTAAATGTTAATTCGTAATTGAATATAAACTGTTATAACTAATTAATGTATATAATGTAATTATTTAATAGGATTAAATAATGTAAGCTTAAACGAATTAAATGTTAATTCGTAATGAAATATAAACTGTTATATTTAATTAGCAAATTATGAATATACGATATTTATAATTGACGTATATATTATACGATATTGTCATAATTAATGATGCAGACCGGTATTAATAAATCGACTACAAAATGTTGTATGAACTTATTAATATGTGACAAATGACAATAATAATACATACACATATTATACATTAAATAAATAAAAGAGGGAAGACTCCTATCTTGACTCCACTTCCTAAAACAAGTAGAAGAAAAAGAGGGAAGACTCCTCCATCTACTCTACTACTAGTTGGACGGTCCAAATAGGAGAGGAGAAGAGTTTTATATAAACCCTTCTTCTCTACTTTCTGATGATCACAATTACTTTCACAAAACTTAGCAGTAATGTTTATTCATTCTAGCACAAGCAAAGGCATTTCTCATAACATCTTGGGTGCAACGATTAGGAGAATATCGATCACGATATTTGTTCTTAGGCCATATTGCTAGGACCAAATGTTGATTCTAATCTTTATGCTTTTCGTTTATGACTCGCACTTCATATATTATAATTTCATTATAATCCTTAAATTTCATGTTGAAATATACCGATATTTCCCACAAAACGATCCTTGGACATCGATGCTTATCTTAGTTGTGTATATACATCTAGTTGGATCTCTTTCATTTCAAATCGAGTTATTTTGTGACAAGATGCCTGGATTGTAATAGAACGGCTCCCCTCTCCTCCTAGCCTATGAATTAATTATTATCGTGCGTTGATCAAATCAACCCACATGCTAAAACAACTTCGACAAAGTAGAAAATAACCATTAAAACACATAGAAACAAACTTCACATGCTTAGGGTTTAATAAAAAACAATCGATGCATAACATTTTAATCGAGTAGCTTCGCATATTTGTGAAATCTACCACTTGACTTAGTATAGGCCGTTATGAAACGGGCTGGGTTAGGTGTCCGAATGGAAAAGGCTGCCCAACACGTACCTTCACCCCTTAATCAAAATCTATGGTTTCTGGATCGCCGAATCCATGGGTAGTGAGAGTCATTCAATTCGAATGATTTAGGGAAACAAGTCTCTAAGCTTTAATCACTCGTAGTTGATTTGCATCATGCTTTAGATGAAAGGGGTAAAGTTGAATTGAACGGTTCCAATTTCCCACAAACCTTGGTAGCGACTCCTTCTAGGCATGCAGTTAATTTAGGTCGAATACTTGCGGTCGAGCAAAGCCCTTTATCAAATCCCCACATCCGAATGGAACGTGCGGGGGATAGAGGACTAGTTACACTTTATTTCTAGGATCCTACCTCATGGTGAGACTTGAAAATAAATTGCTAGAACTTAATACATAAATTCCCAGTGCTAAAATTCATGCATAAACCGTTAAGGACTTTTTTCCAGGCCGCCTCTCCCGTGTTCGTGATGGATAGAGGGCGACGTCCCACTATGCCATGGTGTAGGTACTCTACCTATATTGACTCCTTCCACATCTGGACTCATTAGAATTGGATTACCCTAGGTACTCTACCTAGTGTTGTCCTTTTCACTAGAGCTGGTCTGGTTGGAGGCCATAGATCTTCTATTAGTAGATCTACCGAGACTTAGAAGAGTCTTGGAGCATACATCGTTATTATGAGAATGCTAAAGTGCTACATGATTTTTGTGTCATGGTTTTGAAAATTTTCGTGTCATTTTACAAACCAAGCTTCTTGAAACTACTTAATTTTAAAATGCATCCTTTTAAAAATGCGGAATGCCTCCCAATTTAGCCTAGAGTTTCGGTCCAAAGCATCTTTTTTAAGCCCGTATGCTGTCCATTTCCAATTTCGATTTCAAAACCATTTGCAATTCCCAAAATGATCAAAATCAATTATCTAATTCAATCTCGAAGCCATGTTTGAGTCCTAGTCTTAAGGACATATCACATAACCCATTTGGATCGATCGTATCGAATCTGACGGGTTCAATTTGCACTAAGTTGGAATGTCTAACCGAAAAAACGACCATGTGGGACGTTGTAATCAACCCAATAAACAAGGATGGTCCAATTACGGGTTAGTCACACCAAGTCCATGTTTGTCCAGATCTAAGATTTATATTCCGTGTCGTCATGTCTTGAATGTGAGAAATATCGGTATATTTCGTCATTAATTTACGGATTATAACGAAACTATAGTATATGAATTACGAGTCATGAATGAATTGCATAATATAAAATTATAGGAATTTAAAATTAACCTTTGGTCCTAGTAAATTTGGCCTATGAACAATATCGAAATCGATATTCACCTAATTGTTGCACCCAAGATGCTCCAAGATATGCCTTGCTTGTGCTAGAATATATGAGAAAAGTTACTGCTAATTTTTCTTTTGTGTGATGATGAATGATAGAGAAAATTCAAGAGAAAAAAAACTTGTTCCTCTTGCTCTATCACGGCCGAACCATTGGTTAGTAGAAGGAGGAGTCTCTCTTCTTTTTTCTACTCTTGTAATTAGGGTTTTGACCTAGTTACCATAAGAGAATAATAGGAGATCTTTTTCCCTTATTTTTATCTCCTATTAACCGAAAAATTAAGAGAAGAAAAGACTATTTTTTTCTTTCCTTTTTCGGTTATATTAGCATGTAATATAATATATACGTCAACTATAAATATTCGTATATTTATAATTTGCTAATTAAATATAACATATTATGTTTAATTACGAATTAACATTTTAATTCGTTTAAGCTTATATGATATACATTGATTAAATATAACGGTATATATTCAATTATGAATTACATTTAATTCGTCTCAACTAATATTATTTAATCGTTATTAAATAATCGTATCATCATTACATTGACTAACCTTTTAGTCATATACATCGACTAACCTTTTAGTCTTATAATAAGGCATCAATATGATTATATTATTCATATAATCACATCTCTCAGACACATCCTTTAGGTGTGACTTTTAGGGACCAGTTGATCACCGCCATTAAAATGACAATAACGTCAAACTCCTAGCAAGCCAACCGTTATCGATAAACGTTAATCAACTGATAAGAATACAAAGTATACCCTGTGAACCTGTAAGAGATTTATTCATGTTATCACGATTTGAACGAAGTGCTTTAATCTTTCTTCCCAGTTGGTTTTCAACCTTATTCTGGTATTCCTTGAACTTTTTAAATGACTCACTTTTATGCTTCATTAAGTAGACATATCTGTATCTACTCAAATCATCCGTGAAAGTGATAAAATATCTATAGCCGTCTCTTGCGTTTATTGACATAGGTCCACATACATCAGTATGTATGAGTCCTAATAGTTCACTAGCGCGCATTCCAACACCTTTGAAGGAGATTCGAGTCATTTTGCCGATAAGACATGATTCACACGTGCCAAATGATTTTACGGATACTTTTCATAGTGAGTGTAACACCCGGAAATGTACCCTATTTTTATAGTGAATATATTTTACGGATACTTTTCAGCGAATTTAAGTTTTAATTTAGAATTTAATGTTTCGAGTCGAATTTAGAATTTCCGAGTTCGTATTTGGAATTTCCGCAAGTTTTCAAGTAAAACCCGTCTTGAGCCGTCTTTGACTTTTCTTGACTTTTGAGCCGTATTTGACTTTCGTTGACTTTTTCCTTCATATACTCCCTCAAACCCTAAATCCTTCTTTCATTTTCCACTTACTCTTTCTTCCTCATCAAACCACCAAAAACCTAAACACCATTTTTATCAAGCTTAGATTCGTCGCTACTCCTTCGTTACTCGCTCAAATTCACGTAAGTTCATCTTATTCTTCCCCTCTTAGCTTCCTCTATCCGTATTGGTAATAAAATTACCGTCTTTCTCGCTTTTAAATTATCCGTCTTTCTCAAGGTGAATGATATTCATCTTTTATTATCTAATTGTATGTAGGTGGAGACTAGGAAGGTTTAGAATCGATTAAAGACGCGTAAAGGTAACGGTGAAGGGTTACTCGATATCATTTACGTGTTTTACATGCTTATATGCTAGAAATCGTATTAGAATCCGATTAGTAAGTTTAGGAATCATGTTATGGATGATGATTGTTGTTATTTGATGATTGTTGATGATGAATATTGATTGTTGATAGTTATTAGAAATGATTATGAGAATTGGAAATAAAAGGATTGAATTTATGTTGAAGGTTCTCGGGTGATTTGGTCACACATCTCACGGTCGTGAAATACAAGTCACGGTCGTGACTTGTGCAGTTTCACTGCACTGACCCTTTTTGGTAGAATGATCATATCTCCTTCGTTACTTGCTTTTTTTGGGCTTGTGACCATTCGTTGGAACCGTAAGAGGATAAGCTATCACCTCAACTTGGAATTTCTGTATTTTCATGTCTAGAACTCTATTTATGACAGTTTTAAGTGAACCCTTGTTTTAGTTAGTTTCCAAACTTGTTGTTTTGGAGAGGTGATCTATGTTTTTATTCATTATGCTTCATAAACTTGTTCTAATGCTTATGTATCATGTATTGACTCATGTTTATCATATTTAAACTTATATGATTCCCTATTCTCATGTTTTGTGACGGTTTTGGTATGTTCCCACTTTGAGTCGGTTTTTACAAATGATACGGTTTGAGCACTATTTTGTCTTGTGCTTGGTACTCTCATTTCCTTGGCTACCTTCCCGTTCGTAAGGCTGGAATGTCGGAACGGAGAGGTATCCTACTGCTTAAATGCATGTGTTAGTGGGCATATGACGACGTTGTTGGGAGTTGAACCTATGCGTTGATCGACCCGGCCGTCAATGTTGT
>JAIUZE010072513.1:0-17842 GCA_022085475.1 Heliosperma pusillum
AGGTTAGGGAGGAAGAATAAGACGAACTTACGTAAATTCTATCAAGTAACGAAGAAGTTACGATGATTCCAAGATCGATATCAAAGAGGGAATTTGAGATTTCTTAAAGAGGAAGAAATGTGTTTGATGTTGTGTTGAATGAAATATTAGGTTAAGTAGTAGTGTGAGTTATGTAGGAGAAAAGTCAAGCAAAAAGTCAAAGACGGTTCCATAGTCAAAGAAAGTCAAACTCGACTCAAAAGTCAAGAAAAGTCAAACTCGTCTTAAGACGGGATTTTCATGAAATCTCGAAGAAATTCCAAATACGAACTCGGAAATTCTAAATTCGACTCGAAACATAAAATTCCAAATTAAAACTTAAAATTACTGAAAAGATTTCGTAAAATATTTCTACTAGAAAAAATAGGGTACATTTCCGGGTGTTACAATCACCCCACCTTTTAAAAAGTCTCGCCCTCGAAACTTGAGGAACATAAAAATTACCTTACTCGAATAGACTCGGATATTTACTACGCATAGAAGCTTCGGTTTCCCAAGTCTCTTCTTCGACATTAGCACTTCTCCACAAGATTTTCACCAAAGGAACTACCTTACTTCTCAACTTCCTATCCTTACGATCTAGGATGCGGATATCAAGCTCTCTTCAAAGGATAAATTTCGTTCAAGCTCGACAATGCAGACCTTGAAAGACATGGCTTGGATCACTTACATACTTTCTCAATTGAGAAACATGAAAAACATCATGAACCTTAGCCAAATTCGGCGGCAATTCCAACTTATAAGCAACGGCACCAATCCTTTCCACAATATCAAAGGGTCCAATGTATTTCGGGCTAATTTACCCTTAACACCAAACCTTTTAACACCCTTCATAGGAGACACCTTCAAGAACACTTTATCACCCACTTCAAATTCTAACGGCCTTCTTCGGATATCGGCATAAGACTTTTGACGGTCTTGAGCGGCTTTCATTCTATCCCGAATGACCTTCACATTATCAATGGTTTCAACAAGAACATCGGGGCCTAAATCACGATTGTCACTCAATTGATTCCAACATATAGGACTCCGACATTTCCTTCCATAAAGTGCTTCATATGGAGCCATCTTGATAGATGCATGATAACTGTTGTTGTAAGAAAACTCCACCAACGGTAGACTCTTTTCCCAACTAGACTGGAAGTCAAGAGCACAAGCCCTAAGCAAATCTTCTAAAGTCTGAATAGTCCTCTCAGTCTGACCATCCGTAGCGGCATGAAAAGCAGTACTCATCAACAACTTACTACCCATGGCCTCTTGTAAAGCTTTCCAAAATCTCGAACAGAATCTCGGATCTCGGTCGGATATAATCTCCAAAGGAACACCATGGTATCTTAAAATTTCATCCACATAGGCTTTTGCTAAGCGATCCAAATTCCAAGTTTCTTTGATCGGAATAAATCTAGCACACTTGGTCAATCGATCAACTACAACCCAAACGGCATCTTTACCTCCAACGGTCTTCGGCAGAGCCATAACAAAATCCATCGAAATAGATTCCCACTTCCATAGCGGTATATCCAATGGTTGTAGCAATCCACCGGGCCTCATGTGTTCAATCTTCACTTGTTGGCAAGTCAAACATCTTCCAACATAAGAAACAACATCACCCTTCAAGTTCGGCCACCAAAACTGTAGCTTCAAATCCTTGTACATCTTATCACCACCGGGGTGAATAGAATAAGGGGAAAGATGAGCTTCATCAAGAACTCGCTTCCTCAAATTAAGAGCATTAGGGACAAATAATCGACCATGGAAACGAAGAACACCCAAAATAATCCTCAAATGAGTAGCATGCTCATCTTCGGACTTGGAGAAAATAAGAATATCATCAATGAAAACCACCACACACTTGTCAAGATACTCACTAAATGTGCGGTTCATTTGATCCATAAAGATAGCAGGAGCATTTGTCAATCCAAAAGGCATTACCTTGAACTCATAATGGCCATACCTCGTACTAAAAGCGGTCTTCGGAATATCAATATCTTTAACCGGAATTTGATGATAACCAGATCTCAAATCAATCTTCGAAAAAGTAGAAGCACCCTTTAATTGATCAAACAAATCTTCAATCCTCGGTAAAGGATACCTATTCTTGATTGTAATCCGATTCAATTCACGATAATCGATACACAACCTCATAGAACCATCCTTCTTCTTCACAAAAAGAACGGGAGCACCCCAAGGCGAGGCACTTGGTCGAATAAAACCCTTTTTAATCATATCATCCAACTGCTTCCTTAATTCTTTCAATTCAGAAGGAGCCATACGATAAGGAGCTTTGGCAATTGGACCAGAACCAGGAACAAGATCAATAGAGAATTCAACATCACGCTCGGGAGGGATCCCGGGCAAATCTTCGGGGAATACATCGATGAACTCTCGAACAATAGGCACATCTTCAATACTTGGCAAAGAGGTATTTGAAGAAGTCACAACACACAAGAATGCTTTGTAACCTTTTCTAACCATACTTACCAACTTCAAAGCGGAAATTAAAGACACACCTTTACGGGGATGAGATCCCTTATAGGTTATTCTAACACCTAAAGGACTCTTTAAAAAGATCTTTTGATCACGACACTCGAACCTAGCATGATACATAGCTAACCAATCTATACCTAATATAATATCAAACTCTCCTAGAGGAAACTTAAGGAGATTCGCGGGAAAGATAGAACCCGAAATAGATATAGGTACATTTGGATAAAGGGTTGAACAAGAGATAATATCTCCAGAAGGTAAGGATATGGGAGTATCCTCACTAGATGTAGGCTTGATTGATAATTTACTAGCATAGGTTGATGACACAAAAGACATAGAAGCACCGGTATCAAATAAAATAAGACACGGTTGCTCTAAGATTGAGAACATACCCGTAATGATCTCGGGATGAGCGTCGGCTTCAGCACGACTCATGACAAAGATTGAACCCTTAGGCTTAGGAGGAGGAGGCAACTTTCGATCGGGGCAATCTTCGTAGCGATGACCACCCTTTTGACAGAAGAAACAAATGTAAGGTCGGTTGTGACATGCCACACCGGGATGGAGTGGTTGCCTACAACGGTTACACTGACGACCTTGAGATGCATAAGGCCTATGAGCCACATTTGAAGTAGCTCTAGGAATAAAAGGAGAGGGATTCCTTGTATTGGCATTGGAAGAAGGAGTAAACCTCCTCTTGTTAGCATAGGAATTAGAAGGAGACGGAATAAATGGCCTCTTCCCAAAAGCATTCGGCCTAGGAGCATAAGAAGGA
This sequence comes from Heliosperma pusillum, assembly GCA_022085475.1. Classification (NCBI taxonomy): domain Eukaryota; kingdom Viridiplantae; phylum Streptophyta; class Magnoliopsida; order Caryophyllales; family Caryophyllaceae; genus Heliosperma; species Heliosperma pusillum. The sequence continues at coordinate 3,302 of JAIUZE010072513.1, forward strand.
GAGGGATTATTCATTTGAGCTTCCTCTCTTATAGCCTTCATTGAATTCTCGGCCCACAAAGCATCGTCGTAGAGATCTCCAAAGGACGCGGTACCCCTTCTCACTTTACTTTGGAGAACGGCATTCAACTTATTACGATAATAGAATGCACGATCTTCATCATCACGAATAAGCCTCGGCGCAAAGTGAGCGAGCTTATTAAACTCCGTAGTAAAATCTTGAGCCGATAGGTTGCCTTGCTTAAAATCTATGAACTCCTTGAGCCTTTGCTGTTTAAGCTCCTTAGGGTAAAATCTACCCTCCACAAGAGCCTTAAAGCAAGCCCAGTTGAAGTCCTCTTCAAGAGTTGCGGTGGCACTTGTGATAGCCCACCAGTTGTCGGCTTCTCGCACTAGAAAGTGCTTTGCAATCCTCACTTTATCCTCTTCCCGGACTTGGTAAAGATCGAATTGTTTCTCCATCTCACGGAACCAATCAGATAGCTCCGTAGGATCCGGTTCCCCACCATAAGGCACGATCTTACTCCTTGCAATTTGACCCGCCACCCATGCATAACCACCTTGTTGATTGTCCTCCCTTCTAGGGTGAACTTGGTTGGCATTAGCTAGAGCGGCATCTTGCTGATTCTTCAGCACTTGAGCAAGAGCCTCCATCATAATATTATCAGCTGAACGCGGTCTAACCATCTTCATAAGAACAAAGACAAATTAAGTTATCCTATCAATTAGCAAAAACAAATAGACTACCAAATAAAGTCCTTAACTTCTACCCAACTCTCTCATTTATTATTTCAAGGTCAAGTAGTTTAAGTTAGGGTTCACGTGTGTGCGTCGGGAGCGATCAAAGCTCTGATACCAACTGTGACAACCCTCGCGAATGCGGAAATATAAAACATACAAGCATGTGAATAATATGCGGAAATACGGTATTTTAAAAACCTTTAAACATGCAAGTTATATATAACACGAGGTGTGTCAAAATGTTACAAACTAAATACGGAATATACAATAAAGAGACGGGGTCTCTTAAAATGTTAGCAAAGAACAAGTGTTTATCCAAAACTAGCTACTATCGTCTAGAGGTGAACTTCCAGGGACAACGCCCGCTAGCTCACACCCGAACCCCAAAATATCATATCCAAAAAGTCATCCATAGCATGCAACCTGTTCATCCATGAAAAACATGAATGCCACAGTCAGTGGGGAGTAACTCCGGGTTCTCCCAGCCATATTACATCAAACGTACACATAAGGTAATACGAAAGTAAAGCATGCATATATATATATACAAGTGAGTTGCGATAAGAATAAATAGGCAATACGATAAATAATGATAAGATCATATGGAAATCAAATCCGTAACCATCATGTTGTTCAAAGACTCGGGATAGACACTCTTAGGCAATCGAATACGCTCACTAGGGCTTGTATCTCACCGTTAGCGGTATAAGATTGATAAGATTGAGACTCGACAGACAAACCAAGTCAAGTCATGCGATGATTACACAAATCCAACATATTATCATCCATTCACGAACCAAGACAATGACGGTGTCCAATCATGCAATGACCATGAACAAGATCATGAAATCACGCATTCAAAGACGACACAAGACGACAAATATCACGGTAAATGAAACGCACTAGCATCGTGTACATGGCAAGTATGATTAATAGGCATCCACGGGATCACATTTCCCTGAACTCATACGCGATGCTTACATTTCGCCTATGTAGACACATTTCCTCCTGGTAGCACGACGATAATAATACGGTACTAGTCTAAACCTGGCCAGGATCTCGGAATATAACGTTTTCCGATTCGACGTGCGCTAAAACGTTTCGCACCCAAGACTCGGTCTTACACTAGACGCCGAGTACCCCAAATTCGGTAGATCAATTCACGAAAGAGGCGGAAAACGAGCTAAAGCCTCATAACATGCGGTACGCTACATGCAAATAACACCACCTCGCAAGTATACAACATTTGACGGCCGGGTCGATCAACGCATAGCGTTCAACTCCCAACAACGTCGTCATATGCCCACTAACACATGCATTTAAGCAGTAGGATACCTCTCCGTTCAGACATTCCAGCCTTACGAACGGGAAGGTAGCCAAGGGAATGAGAATACACAGCACAATACAAAATAGTGCTCAAACCGACTCATTTGTAAAAACCGACTCAAAGTGGGAACATATCGAAAACCGTCACAAAACATGTGATACATGCGAAAGAGATATCATATATTCAAAACATGAATATTATAAGACATTACGTAAAATTATACGATAAACCGATCATGCGAACTATTCTAAATTACGAGTTTTAGAAATCGTAGGAAAAATATACAGCCGTGTTCCAGGCCGGGCTGGAGACCGGCAGCCGGTGGGCCGGCTCAGAACACAGGCAAAAACTCAAAAACAGAGGAAAGGGGTCTGGGCCGGTCAGTCGACCGGCGACCGGTCGACCGGCTCAGGCAATCATACCAAATCAAAGCTTCCTTCACTGATGTGTTCCAGGCCGGTGGGTTGACCGGTGGCCGGTGGGCCGGCCTGGAGCACCTCTTCATGCAAAACCCAGTTTCAGAAATGGGTTTCTGGAGTGTTCTCAGCCGGTGGTCAGCCCGGCGGCCGGTCGACCGGCTGGGAACACTTCTTCACCCGAGAGCTTCCAATTCTCAACCAATTCATTTCAAAACTCAATTATACTTCCAATAATCATCAACAATCAACATATATCATCAATATTCATCATATAACATCATTCATTAATCATAACATGGTTTCAAATCTTCCTAATCGTATTCTAATACGATTTTCTAGCATATAAACATGTAAAACACGTAAGTAATACCGAGTAACCCTTCACCGTTACCTTTTAGCGTCTCTAATGATCGTCAAGCTCCTCTTCTATAAGGAAATAGTATTTGTCGGGATCTTGGAGGTCGCCACCTACAATTAGATCGTAAAAAGATGAATAAAGTTCATCTTGAGAAAGACGGAATGCTTAAAAAGCGAGAAAGACGATAATTTTATTATCAATACGGATAGAGGAAGGTTAGGGAGGAAGAATAAGACGAACTTACGTAAATTCTATCGAGTAACGAAGAAACTACGCCAATTCTAAGCTTGAAATCAAAGAGGGAAAAAGATGAGCTTTCTTAATGGAGAAGAAAGGGGTTTGTGTGTTTGATTTGTGTTTAATGAAGAATTAGGTTAAGGAATGAGTTGTGTGAGTTATGAGAGAAAAAGTCAAAGACGATTTTCAAAGTCAAGAAAAGTCAAACTAGACTGAAGACGGGATTTTCATGAAATCTCGCAGAAATTCCAAATACGAACTCGGAAATTCAAAATTCGACTCGGAACTTAAAATCATAAATTATAACTTAATATTACTGAAAAGATTTCGTAAAATATTTCTACTAGAAAAATAGGGTACATTTCCGGGTGTTACAATGATGATTTGTTATGTATTTGACACGTCTTTAAATACCTATCTTAAATAAGAATTTTATAGAAAGAGTATCAAATAAAGAATTATGGTATGTTTCAAATTTCAGCAAAATAATTAAACATCATGTCTAACAATTGTTGTATTTTACGACTCTCTTTGACAAAGTGGGTTGAATTTCCTAAATAAGTGGCTACGGTTTAAACTAGTTCGTTATTCGCGAAAGTGCTAATTAAACCCCTTAACCTTTAGCATTTATGATATTAGGTCTTACAAATTTCAATTCTAGCAATTGAGCCACTTAAGTGTATGTTTGACCTACCTTTTAAGAGTATTTTTTCACTAAATAAGTACAAGCTTGGCCAAACTACCAATTTTAAAGAAGTTAAAACTACTTCTTTTAAGCCGAAATCTCAAATTTAAGAGCTAGAAATGGAAGCATCAATAAAATAATTGAATGTCAAATTTGTATATAAATATGTGCTTCTAGTTTTTACTTTTACTTTAAAGGTTTTTAATATATAAAAGTCAAATTTGTATGTTATAAACATATCAATAAAATAAGTAAATACTTATTACCTCATATTTTTTTTCATTTTCTACAAATCAAGACCCCTCTTGATATACTTTTGGCATAAATTTTTCATTTTCATTCGCATACGTAAAAAGCTCTTATTGAGAAGTCGTTTTCCTAAAATGTTAGGCCAAACACCTAAAGTTTTATCAAGAAGTAACTTATTAAAAAAACTCATTTTTAAAAATAACATCAATTTTAGCAAATGTGAACATCAATCCAATTTATAAAACAATCATTTTATATTAATATTACACAATTTATTAAATACTACTAATTATAACGTCACGAATTTTGACATAATTTATTAATCAAGAGAACTTTTACAAACATCTTTAGTAAAATATTTAAAACTATATATTATTATTCATCCATGTATAAGAAATTGTCTAAATACTATAAAACTCAAAAAAAAAAATTTCTTAAATTTGATATAAATGTTAACATTCTAAACTCATAGAAATATATATGTTATATTTGATAAATTGATTATAAAAAGATTTTATGATAAGAATTTGGTGAAAATTTATCAATTGGGTTAGCTTTCACTTTTGGTGAAATTGAAGGGGCTCGATCGCTATAAATAAGACTTATCATAAAGCCTAGTTTTACAATTGAATAAAGTTATGAAGTTTAATTATCAGAAAATATATAAAATTTAATAATCTCTCTCAGTATAAAAGCTGAGTTTTTTCCAATCTTCCTATTGGCTGGAAAAAAACTCAACTTTTCTCCTTTTTTTTTTTTATGGCAGATAGGACTCACATGCTTTACCTAACAATTAATTACTCCCTCTTACCCACACCATTTATCTTATTACCTTTACTTAAAAGTTAAGAGTATATAATATGATAATTTATCTTACGACTTTTACTTAAGAAGTTAAGAGTATACAATATGATAATATGATATGATGTATATAACAAAAAAAAATATGACATGATGTCATTAACTGAGAGTATATAATATGATAATCTATTATTATTATCATTATTATTATTATTATTATTCTTATTATTATTATAAAAACCACAACTTTTATTCTGATCAACAACAACTTTTATTCTATATTATTATAGTTATTGTTATTGTTGTTGTTATTGTTGTTGTTGTTATTGTTGTTGTTATTATTATTATTATTATTATTATTATTATTATTATAAGATGCGCACAACTTTCATTAAAATATTATTATTATTATTATTATTATTATTATTATTATTATTATTATTATTATTATTATTATTATTATTATTATTATTATTATAATTATTATTATCCGCAACGGTATAATTTATCATCATATAAATATCATTATTTATAACCAAAAACATTACGTCGAGTTATATTCACATTAATTAATATATTTTGTATATAAGAATTTCAAAAGTAACCGTACATTTTTCCTCGGTGAAATAAACCGTGCATTTTTTGCACGGAATAAAAACTAGTCAAAATACATAAACAAGTTCACACACATAAACGTATTAGTTTCCCCTATGACTCAATTGATGATGATTCAGCGTGCATAAATTAAACCAAAGTTATTCGAATTCCTCGTACTCGTGTATGACATTTTCTGTGGGACATCTTTGTTGTAGGCACAAATAAAGTCTCACTCCTTTTTTTTACAACAATAAAAGCTCACTCTTGTATAAGTCGTATTTGTTATGAAATTATTATTATATGGATGTCTATATCTTATAGGATACTAGAATATATTATCTTATGAAAACTCTACCCCTATTGTATATGTATATATACCCCTTATAATGGAATAATAACATAGATCTGTCTCCCTTATTTTCTTTCTACCTTCTCTATAATTATCTCTTTGTTTCACAACACGTTATCAACACGAGTTTTAACCGACTGAGCGAAAAAGGAATTAATATGTTTATTTGTTCGTATATAATAAAGATTTGATGATTAGGAGATTCATATTATATTTTTTTTCTGCTAATTAGGTACGTTTTCGTTATACCCTGTAATTGTTTATTGATATGTACGAAGTTTCGTGTCTTAATCATTGCTGCAAATATTACGAACGAAAAGAAATTGTCAATATAATGTGTATTAGTATAATCATGGCTTAACAAACTTTTCCGTCGTATCAATCTTTATACGGCCAATGCGGGGTAAAGACTGAGCATCTGAGCATCGTTCTCCAAAGTATGGTAATTGATTTGCTATGATATGTACGAAGGAATGATATGTGTATATTAATATGGCTATGATATGTGTATATTAATATGTTTATTTATGTTGCTGTGTTATGATGATGCCGTCGTATCAATATGGCTATCATATTATATTTGGTTCTCCAAAGTATCGTATTAATATGGGTTCTGAATCCTAGTTTATTGGCTTTTTGTCATGTAACTGAGAATTGAGTTCGTTCAAATTTTCTTTGATTGTATCATATCAGTTGTTGATACTCTCTGATTATTAAGGTTAAATATGGTACCCAATTATTATTGATATTTCATAGTCGATATAATTTAGTTGGGGGCTAACTTTATTCAAAGCTATTATGATCTCTATTATGGCTACTACCCTTGAATTTTAATGGTGGGTAAACATGAATTTTTCATGGAATAAAATAAGTTTTGAAAAAAAGATATATCATAAAATTTTGGACCAGAAGTTTCAAGAGATTTATTTTACAAAGATGAGAAGATAGATATCATATTACGACTTTGACCAAAAGTTCAAAGTGTAAAAGGTGTATTATAATTTCACCGTCTCATCAGTACAATATATTTATATTATATAAGCGAAAGTGGCTAAAAGTCCACATATAAATGCTAGTGGCCAGAAGTCCACATCTATGAGTTTATGAACCGCAATTGATTTTAAAGCGGTGTTTATTAAGGGAAACTTTATTTTTGCATTAAAATCTTGTTCACCCGAAGTTGAACAAAAAGATATTTTTTTATTGAAAGATGAAGAATCTCTTTGAGCTGGCTATGTCCATTCCCTGAAATGAATGTGACATTTCATAAAGACTTTGCTTATAGCAAAGATAGAGAACATGGCTTTATGTTAAAGCGTAATATAGCGGCCTAAATTGAGCCTAATAATGTGGCTTTATTGAGCCAATTCAAGTAAAGAAGCCTTAATTGAGCGAAATGATGTGGTCTTACTGAGCCAAATTAGTTCATTGGAAGAAAATATCTCATGAAAGTGAATATCTCGTGAAACATTCATGTGACACATATACTCGAAATTCGATATGAGAAAAGGATAGTGATATACGAGTTGAAATTTTAATATTCGTACTATGGCCCGAAGTTCATAATATTTAAAGATACTGAAACTATGACCAGAAGTTCATAGTGTTTACATATACTAAATTATGGCCTGAAGTTCATAATGTTTACAGATATTGAAACCGTGACCTGAAGTTCACAATGTTTATAAACTCTCACATTTTATATAGTGAGTATTATTTGAGTATCATAATTAAGAATAAACTCAATGTTTGTACATGAATATTTGCAAAACATGAGATACTCTTAAAAGTTGAGAATCATATCAAATCGAATCAAAATCATTCCCTGAAGCGAATGAGATATCATGTTTTGAGTATGAAATATATTTGTCATTCATACAAATAATATAGTCATGTAGACACATTATCGTGTAAGTGCTTAAAACACTATGTGTAGTATCTCGTCTACAAGTAACATGTGATCAATTATTTAATATTATGAAAAGAATGATCACTATGATTCGTTGATTTCACCACCACCCTTGACGGGACTGATACATTATTAATTGATTTTAACTGAGATTATTTTAAGAATCAGTTAAGTTTTGTATTCCTAAAAGGAATTTTGATGTATGATTTGTGTTCATACTACAAGAAAGAGCAATGTATAATATTCCCTAAAGGAATATTGCGATATTATTTTTAGTCTTGCCAATATAAATAAGACATTAGTTAGTGTCTTATGTCACATCTATTTTATCGGGCCAGATACAGAGGAATTATTTTGAATTCATATGCGAAATTGCTAACCAGAAGTTTAGCATGTTGAATTGTCAACTAGAAAGTGGCGTGTGATAAATTATACTATCTAGACACGACCAAGTGCTTATGTAAGTTGCCATGATTTTTGGGCAAACTAAGAAAGTTGACATTAAATTGTTGAGATGTGACGATTGAGGCCATCCGGATTTTTATTATATCCGTTTTGATAAACCTGAAGTTTATCCTAGAGAAAAGAGAAGTGCTGAAACTCTCTCGTGTAGAAATTTCATTAAAGGCAAGACACTACAGTGAGATTGAGTATATTTGATATTGGAGATATAAACATTACTCAGAAGTTCAATAAAGAACTTAAATGTTCGTGTATGGATTGACACTTTATTGAATGACGTGTAGCCACATAATGATTTTTCTGAGTAGTTCTTGTGATCAACAATCACATTTTGATTATTATATAAAATCGTTGATCTCCCAAATTGGGCATTGTAATTCGGCACATTAGAAATCCAACTACATTATATGTTACTCCCCGAAATATTTTGTTATTATACAAAAATGTCCATATAAATTCTCATAGGTGATATGAGAAATTTAGATCTAAGGTGAATATAATAATTTATTGCCCATTAAATCTATCTGTTATTGATAGTTTTTACCACCTTAGGGGGAGAATGATAAGGAAAAGCTGGTAAAAACAGACAAGTATGTTATCCTCAACTGAACCTGAAGTTCAGCGGTTTGTTTTCAATATAAAATACATCAAATAGAGGTTCATAAAATTAAAAATGATGGCATTCATTTAGTTATGAAGATGTATTACAATACCAGTTTGATCACCTTGTCTAAATGTGACATTACATTGGGATCTATGATTTAATTATAGACAGATTAGCCCTATTTGTGGTATAGCGTGCTATAAATTAGTCATAGATATTATATGTTATGAAAATTGAAATTCTTGTCAAATTGAACAATAACTACACATGGAATGTAGTGTGGAAGTCATATCGGTTCACATATTTCAAATAATAAGAAAATGACAAGTATGAGCAGTTGGTACTCTTATGGAGTAAAGAAATTTGTATGTCCCTTAAGTGACATAGAAATCTGAATGATAATCGATGGCCTATATAGAAGAGGAATTGTACCATATATATTCAGATATCACTAATCAGTACTGACAATATCGCGAGATGTTGAAATTATATCGATATGGTTAAGGAACCGATATGCATTTGCGCGCGGAGTTTAATGGACTAGAAAATGGGGAAATTATATGCAAGTCCTAATTTTGATTGTCGACATATAATATTTGATTATAAATGAGCTCATGGACCTGAAGTCCATCTATTGACCTGAAGTCAATTGAAATTATGAATATTGTAAAAGAAACTGTACAGTTTGCATTTTGAGTCATTATCATGTGCATATAGAGAGTAAATTATTCAACATTGCATCTTAGTTTTAATATATACATTATTATTATTGCATTATTGTTAGACTATGTTGTTTAGAATTAGTTACATATCATTTGCATGCACATGATTAATTATATTGTTCTACTTTGATAAATGAGTAAAAGGAGAAGTATATTTTACTCCTGCGAGGATATCTTCCTGAAGGAGCCTCTCATGAATGATCATCATTTGTTAAATGGTTGATCAATTGAGTTTTGAGAACTCGTGACGAAATATATAAACCTCTACCATACGATTGAAATATATCGTGATTAGTTCCAAAATGGAACATCAAAACTCCTTTAGAGTTTATTTGATGTCTCAACCTGAAGTTTGAGCATATGAGAATTGAGATCTGAATGAGTTTCTTGTTAAACACTTGAAATGAGTTTATGGTCCAGAAGTATCATAACGATTGAAAAATAATGTATTCAAAGTCTACAATGAGGATGTCAATCCAATGGTTTAGCAAAGAAAATTACTGAAGGTATTTAGTGGATTATTATTATCCAACAATTTGATTGGTTCTCCCGTAGAGATCCAATATATGGATGATTGCTACACTCTTTTTCCCTTCGACTAGGTTTTTTTGTCCCAACGGATTTTTCCTATCAAGGTTTTTAACGAGGTAGCACTACAAGCGCATTATTGATACGCTATAGTGATGATTGTTGAGATGACAATTGTTTTAAACATAATATTATGTCATGTTATGAGAAGAATTAAAATTATTTTCTCTCATTATTGTTGTATTACCTTAAATGAAGATCAAGAGTTGTCATGAATGACTACATCCGAATTGTGAGTTCTAAAGCAATGTGAAGATTGAAATTATCAAGTATATGAAGATATCAAGTTTATCAACTACAATGGATTCTATTCAACGATCGAGAAGTTACGTGAAAGCATGATTCATTTGAAGTTATATACAATCATGTTATCATCAGGGGGAGTAGCACGCGCTGTACTCTTTTTCCTTATCTATGGTTTTGTCCCACTGGGTTTTCTATGGAAAGGTTTTAACGAGGCAGCTTGTTATGCGTGTGTTTGGAGATTATTGTACTCTTTTCCTTTCTAGTGTTTTTCCCATAGGGTTTTTCTAGTAAGATTTTTAACGAGGCATGTTTTTCAGTAATGGACATCCAAGGAGGAGTGTTATGAAATATTATTATATGGATGTCCATATCTTATAGGATACTAGAATATATTATCTTATGGAAACTCTACCCCTATTGTATGTGTATATATACCCCTTATAATGGAATAATAATATAGATCTGTCTCCCTTACTTTCTTTCTACCTTCTCTATAATTATCTCTCCCTTTGTTTCACAACAGTATTAATATTTTTGTTTTATACAAACAAGTCCTATTAATGTTAAATTGATATTCCCTCCGTTCCATAATATAAGTCGTTTTAATTAATTTCACAAAAAATAAGAATGGTATTGTGAATTGTCGTATTACTAGTTATGTATTATAAAATAAATAGTTTTATACCCGTGCAAACAATGCACGGGTTGTATTATCGTATTAGCAGATGTTATTGCGCTATTATTGGATACATGAGCTATATAGATTAAAATTTAAAACATGTACTCATTATACAAAATATTATATTTTTAATACATGACTTTTTATATATGCAATGGTGGTGGAAGTAATTGACGTGGACTCACATATAATGAAAAAAATAGCAATTTATAGAGATTACACATATAATGGGTGACAATTTAATGAAAAAAAGTAGCCATAACGTTTTATTTTGTTTTCATGATTTGATAGAGCATAAACAATTATTAACATAAAAAAGTATTGAACTTTTAAATTTATAATATTAAGAATTTATGATTAAAAATAATAATTTTAAAGTGCAAATAATATGTAAAGGTACGTAATTTCCAACTAATTATTTTGATCTAATATGTACCAAATTACTGGTACACAACTCAACTACACTATCCATTTATATAATAATACTATTAATATTGACTATTTACATCCCCAATGCCCGCCTTGAACCCAAACTAAACCGAATGGTATACACTAAAAAATTAATCGTACTTATATAGTACCCCTATATGTACTTTTTTGTATCCCTTTTGTTATTGATCGTGCCTCAAAGGTAACTTTTGTTTGGTACTAATTCGCATACCAATCGTACCTATTTTATCATATATTGTAACCATTTTTATCAGTACCACATTTTATATAAAACGTACCTATTATATTACTTTTTGTACCATTTTTCCAATAATTTATAATTAGTCTTTAAATAAATTTATTGAAAAACCGTCTTTCAGTAGACCTATAATCTAATAAAATTATAAGTAACTAAGTAAGTATCGTAGAACTCTTTGTAAGCTATATATGTATATCTATGTAGGAATAACTAATGAATGCTTTAACACAATATAAATTGGGATGGAGGGAGTAATGTTGAACTTGGTCCATAAAAGCGATCTTTATTAAATTCCGCTCCTTCACCGTTAATTGATACTCATACTACTATTTTTTATTTGGTATAACGAAGAACGCACTTAATCGCATTACAATAGAGGAGAGGGCGGAATCGAACGTGAGACCTATTGTCTACAATACTATTATAGGAATCATTAAACCATACTCCGTATTAACGTGCATTATCATAAATCAAAAACATCAAGCCCCGCTTACCCTTAAGATCAAAACTTAATTAAATCATTATTTGAGGTTTATTGTTTTGTGGTAAGAGTACTTTTTTCTTCAATCTTTCGTACATTAACTAATTAAATCATCACTTTATATTTGTATGCATATTTGTGTAACTTGGATCATTTTTGTAGTTTTTCAAATATGATACAGTGTATATATATTTTCGAAAAAAACATCTATCTAATTTTTTTTAATTATACTATTACGAATCATTTGATTTCAATTTTATTTGATTTTTTTAAACGTAATATTTTTTCTTCAATATTTTCCCAATATGTTATTTATTCTTTCTTTCTAATTTTTGAATATACTTTATTTTTTTACTTTTGCGTGAAAAAAGAGATCTACTTAGAATGCTAAAGAGCATTTTATTTATTAATATAGTTTTACAAATGGCGTTTTTCAATAATTTTGAGTCTAATAATATATTTTGATAGAACAAATTATACATGAATAATTTTTGTTTTTATCAATTTACTTTTTATGGCACGTTCTCTGTTATAATTACTCCGTATTAGCATTCCTATTTTTTTTAAAAACAAAATTCGAGTGTTTCATTTTTTTCTACATTTTTTAGTTTTCATGCAACACAAATGTTAATGTATGGTTTTGTATAAACGTGCAATCTAAAATTAAATAAAAATTGAAGTATAAGTTAGAAAGTAATTAATTAGAAGGACAGAATATGGGGCCCATTTTGCTTTTTTCCTTCCCTTAATCAAGGAGCCAATCAGAATGTAAGGAATAATTGTGCTTTTATGTAACACCCGGAAATGTACCCTATTTTTCTAGTAGAAATATTTTACGAAATCTTTTCAGCAAATTTAAGTTTTAATTTAGAATTTAAAGTTTCGAGTCGAATTTAGAACTTCCGAGTTCGTATTTGGAATTTCCGCGATATTCCATGAGAATCCCGTCTTAAGGCGTCTTTGACTTTCCTTGACTTTTAAGTCGTCTTTGACTTTCCTTGACTTTTAAGTCGTCTTTGACTTTTCTTGACTTTTAAGTCGTCTTTGACTTTTCTTGACTTTTGAGCCGTCTTTGACTTTTCTTGACTTTTGAGCCGTCTTTGACTTTCGTTGACTTTTCCGACTCACCCTTACTTATACTCCCTCAAACCCTAAACCTAATTCATTTCCTCACAATTCATTTCCTTCTTCTTCCTCACCATAAACACCAAAAACCTTGCCTCCATTTTGATCCGTCTTAGATTCGTCGCTACTTCTTCGTTACTCGCTCAAATTCCCGTAAGTTCGTTTTATTCTTCCCCTCTTAGCTTCCTCTATCCGTTTTGGTAATAAAATTACCGTCTTTCTCGCTTTTTAAATTATCCGTCTTTCTCAAGGTGAATGATATTCATCTTTTATTATCTAATTGTATGTAGGTGGAGACTAGGAAAGCTTAGTAACCGTTTAAAGACGCGTAAAGGTAACGGTGAAGGGTTACTCGATATCATTTACGTGTTTTACATGATTATATGCTAGAACTCGTATTAGATTACGATTAGTAAGTTTAGGAATTATGTTATGGATGATGATTGTTGTTATTTGATGATGAATATTGATTGTTGATAGTTAATAGAAGTGATTTATGAAAATTGGAAATGATAGAAATGGGTTTGTTGTTCTCGGGTGGACTCGTGCAGTTTCACTACATTGACCCCTTTTCGTAAAATGATCATATCTCCTTCGTTACTTGCTTGTTTTAGGGTTGTGACCATTCGTTGGAACCGTAAGAGGATAAGGTACCACCTCGACTTGGAATTTCCGTATTTGCATGTCTAGAACTCTAGTTATGACCGTTTGAAGTGAACTCTTGTTTTAGTTAGTTTCCAAACTTGTTGTTTTGGAGAGGTGATCTATGTTTTTATTCATTATGCTTCATAAACTTGTTCTAATGCTTATGTATCATGTATTGACTCATGTTTATCGTATTTAAACTTATATGATTCCCTATTCACATGTTTTGTGACGGTTTGTGGTATGTCCTACTTTGAGTCGTTTTTACAAATGTTACGGTTTGAGCACTATTTTGGTATGTGCTTTGTACTCTCATTCCCTTGGCTACCTCCACGTTCGTAAGGCTGGAATGTCGGAACGAGGATGTATCCTTACTGCTTAATTGCATGTGTTAGTGGGCATACGACGACGTTTTTGGGAGGCGAACGCTATGCGTTGATCGACCCGGCCGTCAAATGTTGTGTACTTGCGAGGTGGTGTTATTTGCATGTAGCGTACCGCATGTTATGAGGCTTGATCTCGTTTTCCGCCTCTTTCGTGAATTGATCTACCGAGAATGTGGGTACTCGGCGTTTTCTTTGTAAGACCGAGTCTTGGGTGCGAAACGTGATCGCATATCGAATCGGAAAA
>JAIUZE010072514.1:0-11417 GCA_022085475.1 Heliosperma pusillum
GAGTCTTTGCTTAAGATTGCTCCTTGTCAAGACTCGTTATCTCTTAAATTCTCTCAAGCTATAACTTTGGCTAAGTTGTTTTGTTCTTGCGATCAAAGTTGCTATAACTTTGGAGTGCTTTGTTGAGGGGGAACCATACTTATTCACATTGTTAAGAAGACATCTTGAGAAAATCATATGAGACTTGTCATCATCAAAAAGGGGGAATTTGTTGGACCAATTCATATGTTTTGATAATGACATGTGTTTACGTGATAATATGTTTTACTCGATATATCATATGCGTGTAATTGTGTGCTTTAGTCTTATTATAGCTAGCAACAATTATGTGAAGAAAGATCAAAGTTAGACATAACTTTGATAAAGTCTGTGAGACAAAGTTATAACAACTTCAGGAATAACTTTGGAAGTGAACTTGGAAGTTATAGCTAACCAGGCATAACTTTAAGGGAAATCGCTTCAAACAAGATCTACATAAATCTACACAAGACTCGAGATGGAGGGTCTTTGTGATCAAGATGAAGAGATGATCCGTATACTGAAGATCTTTGTGAAAATTAGATAGTATAGGTCGTCATTCGGTAACTATTCCATTCGAGAGATTTTATGTTCAAAAGTTATAGCTTTAGCCTATGATTTTGAATGATAAAATATTGATGCATGATTTTGGAAATAAAATGTTTTGAAATGTTTTCAAAAGTGAAAGAGTTTTATTTTTATATTTATCAATTATTTTTAATAGAGAATATATTTATGAGATTCTATTGGTTAGTAATACAACTTATGGGTTGTCATGCTACCTAGGGTTTCTAATATATTCTATCTCAATTTGTTGTTAACCTAATTAGCCCACCTAGTGTTGGAGCCATCTAGGGTTTCGTGGAAACCTAGTATTGTGCCTCCTAGGGTTGCGTGCCTCCTAGGGTTTCGTGAGCTAGGTGAATCCGGCCTCCTTAGGCTTGTTTCCTTAGTTTACCTAATCTAGGATTCTTAATCTAGAGCTACATATCTTTACAACAAATTTTGGAGATATCAAGATAAATATATTTCTATAAGATAAACCAAATAATATTTTGAGATAAATATATTTCTAAAAGATAAGCAAATATTATTTTATGGTAAGATAAATATCTTTATTAAATATTATACTAGGGTTTTAGATCTACTATGATTCTTCTACTATAAATACTCATTCACATACAAATTGCAATTGGCACGACATACACACGAAACACACTACTTCACACGGCTATTTATTTTACTTGTGTTGATTTTCCAAAATCGTTTTAAAGCAAACCTTTGAGCAAATATTTATTATTTTTAGAGTTTGTTTTTAAAGAGTCGTGCATCAATTATTATCAATCGCTTGAGTGAAATACGTTATTGGATATTAGTACATCATTCAAGCTTACAATTCTTTAACGGGAATTTGTGTGAGTTATATTGTACTTTCTTATTAGCGTAAGATAGTATAGAGTATTTAGCGATACTCACCTTGAGTTATAATCATAGTGTTGATTATACGAGTGGGTTGGTAATTTTTGTAATCCGTAGAAAGGTACTAAAAATTATTAATCGAGAATAGTGGACGTAGGTTTCAACGTGGGAAACTGAACCACTTCAAAAATCGTGTGCCTCTCTCTTATCTCTTTACTTTTCGTTATTTCGTTATTCGCGCTTACTTTGATTAATTAATTAGTTGATTTTAATTCATAAGATCAAATAATTAATTACATATCATTTAAATCGAAAAAGTGGGGCTAGTTTTTAATACTCAATTCACCCCCCCCTCTTTCGTATTCGATCAATAGACTCTACAGCATGGCTAATTGATTAGCAATACATGCATCTTTCCCTTCTTTCTGATTGCTATTTCCCTTTATCTACGTAATCTCATATTACATAAATATTTATGAGTACGTGTCTAGGTTTGAATCTAGACTTAGGTCCCTTAGCCTAAAGGTAGGTCCCATTGTTTTACCAGTATCATGGGATATGATATACAACTATAGGAACTACTCTTAGTTCCTCCAATATCGTCGAATCCAAGCTACTTTCATATGCATCATCAAATGATGCGATGTACTCCATTTTTGTTGTGAAATCCGCAATGATAAACTGCCTAGAACACTTCCATCAGATACATGACATTTATATTTTGAAATGTCACTCCTACATGCTTGGAACTTTTCCAATAGTCCTTTCTGCTTGGTACTCTTTCAACAGATAAATCTTCTATAAAACAAAGCCAGTTCGTGATTTCAAATCACTTTGATCAGTTTGAAAACTGACGTCTGTGTAATCCCTTACACACAACTCAATATATACTCCAAACATTTAGAACATATCCTTAGTCCTTCACAAGTACTTAAGGATGTTCTTTATGGCTATCAAGTGCCTCTCACTTGGATTTGATTGCAAACGACTCGTCATGCTCAAAGCATGCGAAATGTCGGATTGAGCATACATCACAACGTATATAATTGATCCCGCAGGGGAAGCAAAAGGAATCAATTATCATGTGTTCAACTTCCTTGAACTAGTCAAAGATCGTATCAATATAAGAATTTTGACTTAATGTTAATATCCTTTTAGATTTATCTCCATAAATCCAGATATCTAAGAGATATATTCTACTTCTCCAAAGTCTTCCATTATCTAAAATGATCAATATGTCTCCACTTATAAGACTGATGAAAACCACATTACTTCCACTAAACTTCATGTATCAACATAATTCCTCGAGATGTCGAGAAATGCTTTATGACATGATTCACACACTAATTCCAACTCTTTAGTGCTTACTTAAGAGTTTCTCTTAAATTTGCACATTATCTTAGGATTTATTTGGATCTATAAACCCTTTGGTTGATATCAAATATTCAACCTCTTCTAGAATCACATTCAAGAAGGCGGTTCTTGAGATCTAATTGCCATCATACTATTATGATATGCTTTAATCGCTAAGTATTTTCGAATGGATCAATGCATTGCAATTGGTTCAAATTCTTTGACTACCAATTTATCTTTGAAAACATTTTAATGTTCATCCATTCTGATTTTGATCTTAAAAATCTATTTACACTGAAGAGGTCGTACTTCTTCAAGTAAAATTTACCAGGTCACATACCTGACCATCGTGCATGGAGTCCATTTTGAATCGCATGACTCTAAGCCATAGCATGAAGTTGGGACTTAGAAACAATCTTTTATAATTCACAGGTGAGTCATTTCTCATAGTAATACGAATTCATCACTATGAAAGAATGATAAAATTTCACCCGACCTCCAAGGTTCCGTAGAAACAACTAGTGAACAATCAATGAGGAAACCTTTTCCGGACCATATGCTCAGTTTGTGGCTCTGGAAACATTTTCTCCCACTCTGTCTTATCAAGAAATAACCATATTTTTTTTATTGAAAGACAGCATCACGAGCCACAAACGCTTTGTTCTCGTGGTCAATGTAGGATTATTGAGTACTTGTTTCATTCAGATAACTAACAAATTAGGTACGCTACCCATCCATATCTTATATGGAATAAAATTCGACTGTTTTAAATGTGTTTTGATATGGTGGGAAAGAAATAATAGACAAAATAATAAAAGCCCAAGGTTAGTCAAGTGGCTCAGTGTGACTTAACAAAGACAAAACCATATCGTGTAAGGTTCTATTTCTCAATTCAACAACACCTTATTTCATAATGTGTGTTAGAGAAGTGAACTCGTGAAACTATTTCACAATACTTTTGGTGAAAATCAAAGTCAATACTTAGATATTTATTTTTACGACTTGGTCGTAAGTCCTTGATCTAATACTCTTGGTGTTTAACTACTTCACATTGAAGCTCTTTGAACTTTTTAAATATTTCTCTTAGCACCTCATTAAGTAGAATCAAACAAAATATCTACTTAAATCGTCGGTAAATAACGTGAAGTAGTCATAACCATCTCTGGTTGTGATTGTTATTGGACCACACATATTTTTATGTAATAGGGCCAATAACTCACTAGTTCGATTTCCTTTTCAATAAAATGGGCACGAATCATCTTCCCTTGAATACAAGATTCGCACACACCATAAGATTCAAAATCAAATGGTTGAGGGATACAAGTCAATACTAGCCTCTTAATGTCCTATACAATCAAGAATTAAGATTAGATCCGGGTCACCAATTTTAAGCCTTTTACAATCTATATGACAAGTAATTTCTAGTTTAGGTCAAGAATATAATTACCTTTGATTGGTATGGCAAAACCATTGACCAAAGTATAGGCATAAAAAAGGAGACTCTAAAAATAATAAATATTTGCTCAAAGGTTTGCTTTAAAACGATTTTGGAAAATCAACACACGTAAAATAAATAGCCGTGTAAAATATGTGTATTTCGTGTCTTTTACAATTTGTATGTGAATGAGTATTTATAGTAGTAGAATCATAGTAGATCTACAACCCTAGTATAATATTTAATAAAGATACTTATCTTATCATAAAATAATATTTGCTTATCTTTTAGAAATATCTTTATCTCAAAATATTATTTGGTTTATCTTATAGAAATATATTTATCTTAATATCTCAAAATATTGTTGTAAAGATATATTAGAATCCTAGATTAGGTAAACTAAGGGAAACAACCTAAGGAGGCCGGATTCACCTAGCTCACGAAACCCTAGGAGGCACGCATCCCTAGGTGGCACAAACACTAGGTTTCACGAAACCCTAGGTGGCTCAAACACTAGGTGGGCTAATTAGGTTAACAACAAATTGAGATAGAATATATTAGAAACCCTAGGTAGCATGACAACCCATAAGTTGTATTACTAACCAATAGAATCTCATAAATATATTCTCTAATAAAACTTTTGATAAATATAAAAATAAAACTCTTTCACTTTTGAAAACATTTCAAAACATTTTATTTCCAAAATCATGCATCAATATTTTATCATCCAAAGTCATAGACTAAAGCTATAACTTTTGAACATAAAATCTCTCGAATGGAATAGTTAATGAATGACGACCTATACTATCTAATCTTCACAAAGATCTTTAGTATACGGATCATCTCTTCATCTTGATCACAAAGACCCTCCATCTCGAGTCTTGTGTAGTAGTATGTAGATCTTGTTTGAAGCGATTTTCTTTAAAGTTATGCCTGGTTAGCTATAACTTCCATGTTCACTTCAAAAGTTATTCCTGAAGTTGTTATAACTTTGTCTCACAAACTTTATCAAAGTTCTGCTGATAGGCTAAAATACGGTGTCGTTAATTCCACAAATTAGCTAAATCAAATAACAATTTATAAAACCAAATCTAGACTCAAACCAACCTAAATAAAAGGGTAGTAAGGGTAAGAAAAGGATCGAACCCAAGGGAAAGCGGTATTAGCTAAAATAATCTAATCTAGACTCTTGCAAAATATCAATTGACAAAATTAATTGCTGTAACCACAAGTTAAGACACTAATTACTAATTAAGATACTAATCGAAACAAAGACTTAAATTACTTACAAACTATGATATTCACAATGGAAAACATGTAGATAACAAATAAGGAGAAAGTTTTTCATGAGAAATGATTATCAAGTCTAAAATTACTAACAACAACTAAATACTCAAAGATTCAAATATGAAGAAATAACTTAGTGCAATTATCCCAAGTTCCCCCACAATTAACAAAGTAAAGACCCTTCTTTCCTTCCTTTCTCTAATTATCTATTACTAACTTCTAAAAACTAGTCACCAATGAATTAAACCATCCATAAATGACTCAATACAACTAAACCCATACTTATTAAAACATAAGCATAAATAAAGATGCAAGCTTTAAGCACAAAACCATAGAAATATGCTAGAATCATGTAATAAAACATTAAACCATGTCCTAAATACACAATAACCCAAATTCCACTCAAAAGATTCCAACTTTTAAACCAAAGTTACAATCTTTCAAAGTTGCTTCAACAAATACCAAGACAAATCAACCAAATTCATCAAGACAAAGCAATTTAATCAAACAAACAATTACTAAGATGGTTAGTCTCAACAATCATTCATTTAACAATGAAATTCAAACATAGGAAAATGGAATTAAATAGAGAAGGAAGGATTAAAAAGGTCTTACAATGCTAAAAGGGAAGAACTTGTTCAAATTACACTAAGCAAAAGAAGATTAGCTACCCATAGTCTTCATATTACAACCAATTTCTAAGTAAAAACCCATTACAAGAGCCAAAGTTGAAGAACAAAAGTAGAAAAACCTAAGGAAAATATATTGTTGAATGTTGAATGCTTGATGCCCTTCTCTCTCTTCAGATTTCTTCTTTTATACCCTTGATCCGCAAACCTAGGGGCCTTGAAAGATGGGCTTCCAAAAGACAAGACGAGAAAATGAAAAAAATCCGTGCTGAGAAAGGACGCAGGCTGCGTCCTACGACGCAAGCTGCGTCGTGCTGACGCAGGCTGCGTCGTGTGACGCAGGCTGCGTCGAGCACTGCCCCTTTTTTCCCTTGTTTTCCTTCTTGACTTTCGTTGACCCAAGGATATTTGACCCCGCCTTGACTTCCATTGACCCATTGGGCTTGGTCTTCATACCTTGGTGATTCATTGCTAGTCCACTCCAATTTCCGGGTTTTTGGGTCTCGGGTTTTCGGGTTTGACTTTCATTGACTTTCGGGATTTGACTCTCAAAATTGACTTAAAGTACTAAATACTAACATTATTACAAAAACTAAAATTAACATAAAACAAAGCTAATGACCCGTAAAAAGTAGAACGAAAGACTCTAAAAATTACTACTAGACACGACAATATTTGACGTTGTCAAACACCCCCACACTTGGACTTTTACTCGTCCCGAGTAAAACTCGAGATTAGCACAAATGACACGAGCCCAACAAAGTGTGTGTGGAGGCATTGACCTCTCTTCCCTCACTACACCCTTCTTATACTCCCTCTTAAACAATCCACCAATGACAAAAACAAAATAAAAAGACTCAATTCTTGTGACACTCTTCTCTCACTCCCCCTCCTTATATCATCCCTCAAGACTAAAGACACGACATGCCACCTACTCCGACTCAAATCAACTCCTCCCTCCTTATAGCTCCAAATAAAGTAGTATGACCATCTTTGCCTTATCCCAAGGCATAGCGAGATGGTCTTTCTCAACAACCTCCATACAAATCCACTCCTTATATCACCCCCTTATTACTCCACTAATGCAAATCATGGTTACTTGGTTGGCCCCAAACTTCACAATTTGCACAACCAAGCGACCACCAACATAAATCCACCAATTTGAAACAAAGTTTTGTGACTCAAAAATAAAAATAAATGGGGTCCTAAGCTAGCCTCCTTCCAATTTCCTCCTTATCACTCCCTTCTTATTCCTCCAAAATCCTCATCATAGGAAGAATTATGCTCAAATTTTTTTTTTCATTTTTTCATTTTTCCATTTTTTCTTGAAAATCCCTCATTTTGCCTAAGGTGCCCTTTCGGGTTTTCACCTTAGCTTTTCCTTTCCTCTCATTGGTGGCTCGCAACTCGATTCTTCATTTTGCCCGGAATGCCCTTTCGGGTTTTCATTCCGTCCTCGGCCACCTTCCCAATCTTGCCTAGGTGCCCACCCTTGTGGGTTTTCACCTAGCCGGGATTTTCAATTTTTTTTTTCTTTTCTTTTTTCTCTTTTTTTTTTCTTTCTTTCTTTTCAAAATAAAAACAAACACAATACAAGGCATCAAAACAAAACTAACTATGTACAATCTTCTCCCCCACACTTAGAATACACAATGTCCTCATTGTAGGAGAGAAGAAAAATGTTACCTCATCAATTATCGAAATGAGAAGAACCCGAGGCACCTCCTCGGTTTCTCCTCCTTTCCCTTGCTTCTCTAATCCTTCTTCTTCGCTCCATGCCTTCATCAAGGACTTCTTGAGTGTATGGAGTTGGGTAGTCCGGGTTTTGTTGCATGGACATCCCAAAGAGAGAGCTAGCTAAGCCATAGACGTCCTCTTGTGCCACCGCATCCTCATAGGAGTCTTGAAGATAGGTGTGGTGGCGCTCATTTTGAACGTTAAAGTGGCTCGTAGCTTGCTCCCTCCAAGCATTTTGGGTGGCCCACATTTCATTTTGTTCCCGCCATCTTTTATCTTGTTGCTCTCTCCATAGGCGGGCTTCCTCTTGCCCGTCTAGCATCCTCCTCCATTCCTCACTTTGAGCCCTCTCGGCCTCCGCTCTCAATCTCTCCCTCTCCTCCACAACATTGTGCCAATCATCCAAAGTCTCAAGCCTACCTCCTTGAAGTTGTTGCCAAGTGTTTGAGGCATCCACCCTCCCACTAATGTGCGCCAAGACGTCATTGGTGCTAGCAAAATAGTTAGCCATTTGTTGTTGCCATGGCTCCACGGGTGTGCTAGAACGACCCTCCGCATCAAACATGGGGGTGTTGGTATCATGGTGGCTTTGGAATGGTGATTGGAAATGGAATGGTGGTGGTGGTTGTTGTTGTTGTTGTTGTTGTTCAAAATTTGTGGTTTGGGAAGGTCCTTGCTCAATGGCAAGGATCTCGATCTCCTCTCTCAAATGCTCACTTCCCTCACCACCCTCTCTCCTTACCCTCCTTCTTTGCCTCAAAGGCACTTCCTCTACCTCCTCCTCCTCCGCACTACTTACCCCCAAACTTTCCTCCCTAGGACAAATAAAATCCCATGCCGCGGGTCCTCTAGGTAAAGGATTGTTTTGAGGTCTAGGCAACTTCATGTAGCTTAGCCCGTCACTTCCCAACCAAAACCCTTTCAAGGGTTGCTCTTTGCTAGTCTTAAACATATGCACTTCCTCTAGCCCAAGACGGTTGTACCTCGTCAACCCCCTACAAATGTTCACCGCTTGATCATTACCAATGCCTCCCTCATAATGCCTTACCAAGAAAGAAATCACCCCCCACAATGGATGCTTGCCCTTGCCGATTTTTGCCTATGCTTGATGCAAGCCCTCAAAAACAAATCGGCCCAATCCGGGATCCCTACCCCCTCCGGAAGCATAGTCCACAAACATAGCCGGATATTCTCCGGTACTTTGGTGGGTTCTCCCGCGGAGTTGAAAATGGTGGTGAGGAATCTTGTGATTAGGCGGAGTACGGGGTGGGTGATGGCTGACAGTTTGGCATCCTTAGACGGGCCGTGGTCATCGGCAATGTTACCCCACATCAAATGCATTTTGCCCCTTGGGCACCTAATGTCTACGGGTTGCTTGGTGATTTTGAGGATTTGACGGATTTCGGAAGTTGAGGCATTATGCCAAGTTTGGTTCAATCGGAATCGGTAGGCTTTCTCCTCACCTTCGGGCACATCCAACTCCGACAAGGTTGCTAGAAACTCGTATGCGAAACTCCTATAGGTGTAATCCCAGGAGTTTGGCTCGAGATAAGCCTCTAGCCCTACTTTAGCTAGCATGTCCCTTGTCAAGTTGAACATGCCTAAGGCATGGAGGGTGGTTGGGCAAAAGAATTTAGTGGCTACAAGAGGGTGAGTGGATATTTGATCCCAAATTTTCTTATATTGAGCTTGCAACTTCTCATAGCCCATAAACACCGCTTCTACCTCGGTGTCGGGCTCACTCACCGCGGCCCTCTTATTTTTCCCTTTGCCAAACAACTTAGAGATCTTTGGTGCCATTTCTGCAAAATGTAACAAACAACACACTACAACAACAAGAAGCAATCACTCGAAAGATGTTTTTTCACTCAAGCAATTCAACAAACACTTAGTGTGCAATAATTTCTACACCTCAAAAAGCTAGTGTTTGTTGAATTTCTTTACCTCACTCAGAAAACTTTGTCCAATCCTAACTACACAATCAAGCAAGGGAAAGGGGGAACTCAACCTAGGACTAATTCTAGCCTAATTCGAGCAAAAACTTGAAGAGTAATAAAAAAGTCGAGTATGAAGTTATACCTTTGCTTTCCCACAAGATTCAAGCTCCTTGATGATTAGAATAGGTAGGAATTCGACAAATAACCTTAAAAACCCAACAAAAGTTCCTAAAAAACGAATTTGAGGAAAAACAAAAGCTAGGTTTTCAACCGGAGTTTCGGAGATTGAGGGTGAGTGAGATTGATTTTGGGGCTATTGAATGTAGAATAATGATTAGGAAAAAGAAATGGATTGATTTTGATGAAGGTTTTGGAAGATTTGAGTGAGAAAGAGGGATTTTTGAGGGATTGGGGTGGTTTTGGGTGTGTTTGTCGTGAAAAAGAATGAAGAAGAAGATGTTTTTGTTTTATGAAGAACACGGGCAAAAGAATAGAACAAATGCTGAAATCTGCTGACGACGCAGGCTGCGTCCTGACGACGCAGGCTGCGTCCTACGACGCATGCTGCGTCGAGCACTGCCGAGTCTTGCTAGCTTATGCACTTAGCAAAATTTTTGCTAAGTGCTCCAAACACCCCCACACTTGCAATTTTACTCCAATGGCCCATGATAACCTCCAATATCCAAATTCCATCGATTCCCGAACTTTTCATCCGTGGCACGCATCCCGAGGCGACCAAAAACTCGTAAAACTTCACAAAACCGTTAGTAACTTCAAAAAATTTTGTTTGATGCAATGTCTAACTAACTAAAAACAACTCAAATGCTAAGATTTAACAAAGAAACTTCAAAGAAATATTCACAAGGATAGAGTATGTACATGTTTTTGCCGTTTATTTAGAGTCGATGGCTCGACTTAGCTATTTCAAGGTTTTCAACTTTGATAAATTGGGTCTTCAAGCAAGACCTCCTCTTCCCCCTCCCCGGCACATCCTTGGAAGTAGTGTTTGAGACGGTGGCCATTCACTTTGAGGAGCTTTCCATCCCCGGACCCCTCCACTTCAATAGCTCCATGGGTAAACACTTTCTTGACGTAATAAGGTCCAAACCATCTTGACCTCAACTTGCCCGGAAAGAGCTTAAACCAGTTTTGGAACACAAGAACTTTATCACCCTCCTTGAAAACTCGACGGTTTATCATCCCATCATGCCATCTTCTTGTTTTCTCTTTGTAGATGGAAGAGTTCTCATAAGCATCTTGGCGAATTTCTTCAAGTTCTTGTAATTGAAGCTTTCGGTGCATACCGCTCTCATCTTGGTTTTGGTTGAAAGATTTGATAGCCCAATAGGCTTTGTGCTCAACCTCCACGGGGAGGTGGCAAGCCTTGTAACAACCCGAAAAGTACCCAATGTTTCTAGTAAAAATATTTACTAACACTTTTCAGCAGACTTAAGTTTTTAAAATAGAATTTATTGTTTCGAGTCGTATTTTGAAATTCCGCGTTCGTATTTGGAATTTCTGAGAGATTTCATGAAAAGACCGTTTTTAGTCATCTTTGACTTTTCTGACTTTTAAGTCGTCTTTGACTTTTCTGACTTTAAA
>JAIUZE010072515.1:0-11993 GCA_022085475.1 Heliosperma pusillum
GTCAAGTTGACTTAAAATCAAGAAAAGTCAAAGAGACTTGCAAAGTCAAGAAAAGTTTATGACGACTTAAAATTCAAGAAAAAGTCAATGACACTTTAACCAAGTCAAGAAAGTTCAAAGACGACTTAAAAAGTCAAGAAAGTCAAAGATGACTAAAAACGGGATTTTCATGAAATCTCTCAGAAATTCCAAATACGAACTCGGAATTTCAAAATACGACTCGAAACAATAAATTCTATTTTAAAAACTTAACCTTGCTGAAAAGTATCCTTAAGAAATTTTGCTAGAAAAATTGGGTACTTTTCGGGTTGTTACAATCACCCCTCCTTTTAAAAAGTTTCGTCCTCGAAACTTAGAAGAAGGAATGTGACATATATGCAAGTCTATTTCAAAACTTTTAAAAATATACTTGTAATAAAAATACAGGGTCTTATCAATAGGGCGGAAGATTCTCGTCTGCAGTCAAGAATCTCATCGTCCAAGTCAAAGACTTTAAAAGATACATTTTCGCATCAATAAATGGGAAAACTAGTTATCGAACGTCTCCAATAACAAGTCTCAACACTCCTTGACGGTAAAATACTTGAAACATAAAACATTTCCAAAAGCTTTTATTTCAAAAAAAAAAAAAAAAAAAATTTCGTAGTAAAGGTAATTACTCTATTATCTATGCCTAAAATTTTTAACTAAAGCTTATAGTAATCTATCTAAGAGAAATGATAATCGATAGAAGGAACGGAATATTCGAAAGAATAAATCGAATAGAAAGAAAGAAGAAAGAAGAAATAAATCACCAAACTATCTTCCATCTATGACAATTCAAATGTCGATCGCAACTCGCCAACACTAACTGTACAAGTAAACTAGTCCTCAAGAGAGTGCAATAATCCTCAACATTTTCAATCATCAGATTCCTACCAAATTATTTCATAAGCATGACACATCGAGTAACAACTCCCAATTATTTAAATTCAATTAAAATCTTCTAAGGTCCATCGATACTGTAAACTCCATAACTAACAACCCATGAAAGATTCATTACGAACTCTAATCTGCTTAGCTTCATCAAAACTCTTATTGGAAACCACCATCAAAATATTTATAATTAAGGCAACAAGACCGCTAACAACCATAAGGTAAAAGAGATTTATCATGAAATCCTTTGATCCAATTTGTCCCAAAATTCATTACCCTAAATTATTAACAATGAACCTTCTCATCCTCAAAAGTTGAATCACAAAACCTCAAAGAGATTAGTCACACAATTATTATTTCACTTAACTTTTGCCAAACATAGGGCAATGCAACCTTAAATCAATTTATTTATCTCTTCCAAACTCTCGATACATCGGTTTTCGCTTATAACAATATTCCTCAAGTTTGGTCATCCAAATCAAAAATTCCACAAGGTAATTATTCCAGTTAGGGTCCAACATTTAAAGACCTCAATTTCCCAAGTAACACTTAAAGAATCACTAAAATTCTTAACCACAACTACCCCCTATCATTATGATTATTTCGATCCTTAAAACGGTATTGCAACATTAAGCTTTCATAGTCTAAAACCACTAGGAGAGTCTCATCCTAAGTTTATCCTCAAATCCTTATAATCATCTAAACATGAAACTAGCCTAATAGGATGGTTAGGTACCATATCCAAAACTTCCTCAAAATACACCTAGTAACCCTTACGTTAGCTAATAAGAAAAACTACTTCTCAAGAGAGTAGGGATAAAAGAACTGGATACAAGGAACATTAGGAAGCGTCTCTTAAAGACTACGATAAGGTGAAAAAGGCGAAGGCGAAAGAGGAACACAAGGTTGATTTAAGGAAGTGAACTACCAGACTATCTCCGGACGGTAAAGATATAGAAGTACTTTCTCCAATTGAAGCCTTTAGAGGAAATTTATCGAATAGTCTCATCGAAATAAGAGACAAAGAAGTTCCCGTATTAAATAAGATTAAACATGGTATTTCATAAATTGAAACATACCAGTCACCAGGTCTAGTTGAGCATCGGCCTCAGCGCGGCTCATGATAAAAATCCGACCCTTAGGTCTCCCAGAAACAACCGGTGTAGAAGCTGTCTTCTTCTTATCATAACATTCATTATACTTGTGTCCCGGTTTCTGACAATTAAAGCACACAAGTGGCTTGTTGAAACAGCTAAAACCCGGATGCATAGGCATATTGCACCGAAAGCAAATACGACCCTTAAGATCGTTGTTGTTGCTCGGTATGAATGGACGATTACCTCCAGTTGCTTGTCCACTCTGAAAGTTCCTCCTCTTGTTTGAGAAGGAAGGAGAAAAGGAAGGTCGGGAAGTAGGATATAATGGTCTCTTGCCATAAGAATTAGGAGCAACATACGAGGAACGAGCCTCGTCAGCAATCTCCCGAATAGAACTCTCCGCCCAAATGGCATCATTGTAGATCGAGACAAAAGAAGTGGAACCCCTACTAATCTTTCCCTTCACCTGGGGAGAAAGCTTTTCTAAGTAAAAGAAGGCCTTGTCTTCCTCCCTCGAAATAAGTCGAGTGGCATAATGAGCCAACTCATTGAACGGGGTTGTGAACTCCTGAACCGATAGTTTTCGTTGCTTGAAGTCCATAAACTCCTTTAATTTCTGCTGCCTCAACTCATCCGGGTAGAACCTCGCCTCCAATAGTTCACGGAAACGAATCCACCCGAAATCAGGCTCCAACTTAGCAGTAGGACCAGAAAGAGTCCACCACTGATCTGCTTCCTTCACTAAAAAGTGGGAAGCAAGACGGACTTTATCCGCCTCGAGGACATCATAATGAGAAAAGTTTTTCTCCATTTCTCGTAACCACTCTGAAAGCTTAACGGGATCCACTTCGCCATCATAGGTTTTTGCTTGGTTCCTAGATAGCTGTGAAGCAACCCACGTATAACTCCCGTGTCTCTCACGGTCGGGAGGAGGAATAGGAATCGCCTGCTAATTTTGCTGATTTTGTTGGTTCTGAATAATAACGGTAAGAGCTGCTAAGATCGTGTTG
Source organism: Heliosperma pusillum (assembly GCA_022085475.1). NCBI lineage: Eukaryota > Viridiplantae > Streptophyta > Magnoliopsida > Caryophyllales > Caryophyllaceae > Heliosperma > Heliosperma pusillum. Next base: position 3,023 of record JAIUZE010072515.1, read on the forward strand.
TCAATTCTCGGAGGCATCTTGCAAAAGAAAACACAGATTAGTACTTATCATTTAGCAAGAACAAAGAGACTACAACATAAATCCTAATCTACCATCTTAACCCTTCTATCTCACAAGTTTATTATTTTATTAAGTCAAGTTAATTTATACAAGGGTACACAAAACGTGCGTCGGGAGCAAATAGCTCTGAACCAACTATGAACAACCCTCAAATTTGCGGAAAGAAAAAAAAAATTTAAATAAAAACAAAGGTTTCATAAATAAAAGGGTCATAACAAAACGGAATTAATATTATACATAAAAAGTATCCAAAACGGGAGACATGTTTCCCGTATAAATACTGAAATAAAAGAGTGTATAATAATATACAATCCTAAGAACCGAATATAGGTCCAAGGTAAATACTTCGCTCGCTAACTCGTCAATGTACCCAAGTATTCATCACAAACCTGCCAACCGCATTAAATATAAACACGGAAGCCACAGTCAGTGGGGAGTAACTCCGAGTTCTCCCAGCCACGAAATGTCGAGTTTAATGAAACATGAATAACATAAAAGCAATGTATATTGAAAATACAAAACTTTAACATCTATGATATGCTTTTCATGTTATGAAACAATTAACTAACATATAACCTATCATATGAAAGCTATCATGTGAATCCGATAGTAAACTATAACACGAGGTAGGGAAGCTGGTATGCTAGCTCAGAGGTTACCGTTAACATGGCCATGATACACTCAAACCCTAATCAACACGTAATCATGTGAATCAGTTAACAATCGGTAATCCAAACTCTATCAACCTTAGCCGGCTTGCATCTCACCTTCTAAGATTCATAGAATCATACAAACATGAAAGACCAATACGTCTACAAACAGGCATAAGTTCCTAGCACCGTCAATAGTCGACTTCTGTAACTCGAGGCTATACCACAAGGTAGGAAAACATCCTTGTCCTAGACTGATCAGACCTAGCGACAACAGCTATTCCATTCCCCGTCCCATGACATAACCGTACATGAGAAACTCTACTAGGCGACCCCCTAAGCAGAGATGGCTAGTACTTAAGCTGGCTCCATTCCCAAAGTGGAACTATTAGGCAGCCATGCCCCGACTTGGAGATAAGCCCCCCAGGCCGTGACACAAAAGCTATCAAGCAGTGAACTATATACTCGTTAAAGATAGTACGGGCCTATCAATGTCATGGTCCAAGATACTCATTTAGAATTAGAATGGTCAAGACGCCATATACTCATAATTCTCTATGGGTACTTAGTCAACACGACACCATATCATCCAATCAAACAGTCACGGGAAAAACTTCCTATCATGTGACTAATTGCATATAAAAAATCATATTCAAATATCATATCGCCTCATATCTACTAAGGCTAATTCATTAATTAAATACAACCTTACTTGAAGACAAATCCCCGACCCGAGTCCCGCGACGGGTCATCAGTCAAAACGGGGCTGACTAGATCTTAGTTTGACCAAACCCGTTTGGTCAAACCGGCTAGAAACAGAGTCTTTACCACATAGACTTGAACATAAATTCATCATATTCATTACATGTTATTTTATTAAAACTTCTAACATGTGAATTATTAAATCTTACGTAAACCCGTTTGACTTAAAGGATAGCAAATTAAACTATAATCCCGTATCATAATTTCTAACATGTGAGAAATAATAATTTTATGAAAAACTTTTTTAACTAAATATTTTACTTATTAACATTTCCCACTTGCTAAAATTACAAAACACGATAAATTAACACTAAACTCCAAAAACCGTCACAAGTCCAAAGTGGGACCCACGAGCTGATTTGGGCCGAGATCAAACCGGACCTGGACTGGGCCCACGGGCCTGGTTTGGGCTGTTTTGACTAAAATTCTAAAACCGTTTCTTAATATTTTCCCGCATGCTTAACATATTTAAAACCCGTCAAAACAACAACAAAACAATCAAACATCGACACAACTCCCAAGCCAACTCACGGACCCACCATGGACCAACCCAGACCGGCCTGGACCGGGCCTGAACCGGCCTGAACCGGCCTGGTTTTGGGCTGGTTTACACGGCCACTTACACGGTTCCCACAACAACCACCACCAAATTATTTCCAACATGTTTTAATTATCAAACAACCATTTTAACAACTAATTTAACCAACATCCATATAAAAATCATGGTTATAAATAAATCATCTAAATTTATCAAGAACACTAACATGTTAAAAATTCCATACAACATAAAAATCATACTACTTATCATGTTACTACTAAAAATCCATAAATCATAATAACATGAACAAAAACAAAAGATGAACCAAAAACAAAAGAAACAAAGGCTATGTAACATTAAATCGTCGAGTAACTCGGAATCGTTACCTTAGCTAGCAAGACCAATTAGCACCAAAATAAGAAGTATAAAATAAGAAACCCGTCTACTAATCTTCACCCAAAATATACGAGTCTCCAAACTCGTCTTCAAAATCTTCCCCTATAAGAAATGACAAGAAAAACATTATTAGAATAAAACTTGATTTTCCATAATTAAATGTTGAAAACGATTTTGTCGGATTTGAAAATAAACCGTACTTGAAGATGGAGAGCGAAGAGGAGATTCTAGAAATATAAGTTAGGATGGATTTAAATAAGAAATGAAGGTTTTATGATGATTTTGCTCAAGAACGACGAAGAACGAATGAAGAACGACGAAGAACGAATGAAGAACGATGAAGAACGATTAATTAGATCTTAATTTGATTTATTGTAAAATGAAAAGTTGTTAGTGAGTAATGGTGGGATTGGGCCGTGTGTTTATAGAGAAAATAATGAGTCGGGTTTTGAAATTGTTGTTACGGAATTGACTCGGATTTTATAATTATATTACGGTAATTGATTAAATATTAAGTTAATTAAATCAATTATCAAGATATTATGTTATTGTAATCAAAAGAAATGAAAATATCAAGGCCTAAGAGAGGGTGAGAGTGCCGTGTGAAATGGTGATAGTCGGGTCTGTTTTGTAAACGATTTGCGTAATTTCCGTTGACGGATCGATAAAGTAACAAATATCTTAGATATTTGTATTAGTTTAATCGAAACAATCAAAAGATCTAATTGTGAGTGGAAAAAGATGACATGGGCGTGTGACTCATGCCAAAGTCGAGTTTCGGGTTTGTTTCGGGATTTACGATGACTCGGGAATAGTTAAATGATGTTCGGGATTAAACCGTAAAAGTTATTCTTTAAATTCCGAATAAATTCAAAATAATTATATTAAATTATGATAAATCTAAATAAATCTTAATAAAAATAAATTAAAAATATTATTTTTTTAAATAAAATTTCGGTCTTCAAACTTACAAGGCGAGTCGGAAAAAGTCAACGAAAGTCAAAGTTGACTTAAAAACGGGATTCCCTTGGAATCTCGCAGAAATTCCAAATACGAACTCGGAAATTTCAAAATTCGACTGGAAACAATTAATTCCACTTTAAAACTTAAACAGGCTTAAAAGTATCCGTAAAATATTTTTACAAGAAAAATAGGGTACTTTTCGGGTTGTTACATAGGGACTCAGCTGGATTGGCCTGGTAAGCTCATGACCGTGGCATATCAGAATGCTTCCCCTTGGATTAAATATCTATTGTACTGAGTCATTTTCTTTGCCTGATTCAATATATCACTTTTGTTGGTGCCAGTCACGGCTCTAAAGTACTTGTATTTATAGACTGATATTTGGTTCTTTACATTCCGTAACCATCTTTTGTTCCTTAAGATTTACTTCGTAGTTTTGTATTTATGTATCTTTTAGGCGTCAAAGTTGCGGAGCTCACTGATTCTTGGCCTCTTGGAGGTCTATCCTAGATATATACAACTAACTAATGAGAATTTGAAAGAGGCATTTATACGGCCCTCTCTTTAGCAAAGGTAATTTTTCCTTAGCTGGGATGCTTCCTTTTATTAGACGCAATAGCTTTTGTTGTTGGAATAACTTCGTTAGCGATAACTTGTATAATTTTTCTGTTGATGTCGGCATGTCTATTATCGTGTTTCTCTTGTGAAGCAAGTACCTGGTAAGCTCTTATTGAACTGTGACTTTGGAATACTACTTGATTGTATATGGGATCAGGACTGACTTCTCTTTGGAGTAGTCAGATATCATGGAAGTTGAATTCTTTTGTATAGTCGTTCTATGGTTTTTCTTTTTAAGTTGGTAAGCCGACAATATGTTCCCAACAAGTCTACAACCACCGTCAGTGCCTGAAAGTCTTTAGACTTTGCAGGAGATGCTTTTTAGGATGGTTGGTTTAGTGTTTATTAGAATACAACTTTTACATGTTTGCTTATGGGCAGATGGATTGCCTGCCTTACCGTGTGTTTTCATCATGTATTTTCAAATGATGGAAGCTCATCATAAAAACAAGTCAAAATATTTGGTATTTATTCTTCCAAACATAAAGTGGATTGATAGTTAAGTGTTTATAGTCTCTTAGATTGATTTTTTTTAGTAAAGTTAGGCGTTGGTTTAATAATGTTTAGTTTGATTTTCTTACTATTGGTTTCGTTATATGTATCATTGCAGATTCAAGTGTGTGAATTGACGAGATGAAGGATCAAGAGATGTAGGCTACCAATTGTTTAGAGAGGGAATTAGAGGGGGAATATGTAATGTTGATTAGTCTATTAACTAAGATGAGTGTGATTATTTATACACTAAGATGTAAAGAGTATAATTTTTGAATACCGACATTATTGTTGTGCCGGATGATATGAAAGGTTTTTGGGAGTTGGTTGCATTTTCGTGTATGTATTGTTTGTTCATTTCGATAGTTGGATTGTCCAATTTATAGGACATTGCGGAAATTTAGGTAGCAATATATATTTTTTTTATAAAAAAATACTTATCTATGGTGGCGGTTCTCAAGTTAGAAACGCCACAATAGGTTTGCCTATTATGACGGTTTTTTAACAACAACCGACGTTATACTAACCTATAACGACGGTTCTGTATCTACGACCGGCGTTATAGAGAACATGTAGTGGCGGTTGTGGTACAAAGTTATTGTTGAAATACCTAAGGTGGCGGTTTTCAAAAAATAACCGCCATAGTAGATGAGTTACAGTGGCGGTTCTTGTCAAAAAACCGTCGTTATATATAAGTTTATAATGGCGGTATTTTTAACAACCGCCACCGTAGGAGAACTTTTGTGGCGGTTGTACAACCGACGCAAAGTATATACGACACCGTGATATACGACGGACCCTAAACCTTTAAAAACCGCCACAAAAGGTCATTTAGGACCGCCATTGTAGGGGTTTTTTCTACTAGTGAATTGCTTCTACCCACTTTGAAACATAGTCGACAGCGACTAAAATGTAACGATTTCCATTTGAAGAAGGAAATGGTCCTTGATAGTCAATACCCCAGACATCGAATATTTCGACTTCTAATATGCCGTTTTGAGGCATTTCATGTCTCTTGGATATTTGACCCATTCGTTGACAAGCATCACAAGCCATAACAAAGTCTCTTGAATCTTTAAACATCGAGGGCCAGAAAAACCCGGATTGTAAGACTTTGGCTACGGTCTTGGACGGACCATGGTGACCACCATAAGCAGATGATTGGCATCCTTCTAAAACTCCTTTTACTTCCCACTGGGGAATACAACGTCGATACAGACCATCTGAGCACTGCTTGAAAAGATAGGGGTCATCCTAAACAAAGGTTTTGCATAATGCAAAAATCTCTTTCTTTGGTTATAAGAAAGGTCGGAGAATAGCTGGCGACTGACAAGGAAGTTGGCGATATCAGCATACCAAGGAGAAGAGTCCGTAATTTCCATTAATGAATCATCAGCAAACGAATCATTAATTGGCGTTGGTAATCCTATTTCAGTTACTCTTATCCTTGAGAGGTGGTCAGCGACTACATTCTCTGCTCCTTTCTTATCCCGGATCTCTAAATCAAACTCTTGAAGGAGTAAGATCCATCGGATAAGTCTAGGTTTTGCCATTTTCTTTGAAAGCAGATATTTCAAGACAACATGGTCAGTGTAGACAATAACTTTTGATCCTATTAGGTATGAGCGAAATTTGTCTAAGGCATAGACAATGGCTAGAAGTTCTTTCTCAGTGGTGGCATTGTTGATTTGGGCAGGATCTAAGGTTTTACTAGTATAGTAAATCGCATGAAGAAACTTTTTCTTTATTTGCCCTAAAACAACTCCTACGGCATAATCACTCGCATCGCACATCAGTTCAAATGGCAGATTCCAATCAGGCGACTGGATTATAGGTGCGGTGATCAAAGCACGTTTGATTTTGTTGAATACCTCAAGGCATTCCTTAGTGAAATTGAAAGGTGCATCCTTGAAAAGGAGCTCAGTCAGGGGTTTGGCTATCTTTGAAAAATCTTTTATAAATCGTCGGTAGAAACCGGCGTGGCCAAGGAAACTCCTGATTCCTTTTACATTAGCAGGTGGTGGTAGCTGTTCAATAACTTGGATCTTAGCTCGATCCACTTCTATACCTCTTTCTGAAACGATGTGACCTAAAACTACACCTTCGTTTACCATGAAGTGACATTTTTCCCAGTTGAGAACAAGGTCGACTTCTTCACAGCGTTTTAGAACTCTCGATAGATTTGTCAAACAATTATCAAAGGAAATGTCGTAGACGCTAAATTCGTCCATAAATACTTCCATGATAGTTTCAATAAAATCCGAGAAGATACTGGTTATGCAACGCTGGAAGGTGGCAGGTGCATTACACAAGCCAAATGGCATTCTGCGATAAGAAAAAGTACCATAGGGACATGTGAAGGTGGTTTTTTCTTGGTCCTCAGGGTGGATAGGGATTTGGAAAAATCCTGAGTAAGCATCTAAATAAAAGAAATACTTGTGGCAAGCTAACCTCTCTAGCATTTGGTCAATGAAGGGTAGAGGATAGTGATGTTTCCTAGTCGATTGATTCAGCTTTCTGTAGTCAATACACATACGCCATCGCGTCACAATCCTTGTGGGGATGAACTCATTCTTCTCATTCTTGACTACTGTTGTTCCTCCTTTCTTGGGAACAACTTGAATGGGGCTAACCCATTTAGAGTCAGAGATTGCGTAGATTATGCCAGCATCTAGCAATTTCATAACTTCAGTTTTAACTACTTCCTGCATGTTGGGATTAAGACGGCGTTAACCTTGAACACAAGGTTTTTGGCCTTCTTCTAAATTGATTCTATGCATGCAGAAGTCCGGACTTATGCCCGTTAGATCTTCAAGTTTGTAACCTATTGCCTTTCTATGCTTTTTCAAGACAGTCAATAGTGAGGTTAACTGATTTTAATCTAGGAGAGCACTCACTATGACTGGGCAATACTCAGATTCATCTAAAAAAGCATATTTTAGATTAGAGGGAAGAGGTTTCAGTTCAGGTTTGTGTACTTCTGCCTTGGCAGGAGCATCAATAAAGCTTATGAACTCTTTGATTTCTTCTGACGGTATCTCTTTTCCGGTAAAATCCTTTTCCAGCTCACTGATCTCGAAATTCTCATTCTCAGAGATATCCTCCAACAACAAGATTGCCTGTAACAACCCGAAAAGTACCCTATTTTTATAGTAAAAATATTTGACGGATACTTTTCAGCAAAGTTAAGTTTTAAAATAGAAATTTTTGTTTCGAGTCGTATTTTGAAATTCCGAGTTCGTATTTGGAATTTTTGAGAGATTCCATGAGAATCCCGTTTTTAAGTCATCTTTGACTTTTCTTGACTTTTAAGTCGTCTTTGACTTTTCTTGACTTTTTAAGTCGTCATTGACTTTTCCTGACTTTTAAGTCGTCATTTAACTTTTCTTGACTTTTAAGTCATCATTGACTTTTCTTGACTTTTAAGTCGACTTTGACTTTCGTTGACTTTTCCGACTCACCTCGTAATTTTAAAGACCGAAATTTTATTTTTAAAAATAATAAATTTAATTTATTTTTATTAAGATTTATTTGAATTTATGATAATTTAATATAATTATTTTGAATTTATTCGGAATTAAAGAATAACTTTTACGATTTAACCCCAAACGTCATTTAACTATTCCCGAGTCAACTTAAGTCCCGAAACAAACCCGGAACCCGACTCTTGCATGAGTCACACGCCCCATGTCACCTATTTTCCACTCATGTTAGATCTTTTAATTAATATGATTAAACTAATAATAATATCTAAGATATTTGTAACTTTATCGGTCTGTCAACTTAAATTCCGCAATCGCTTAAAAACAGACCCGATTTCTCTTCTTTTCTCACGTCTCTTTCTCCTCACTTAAGCTAGATATTTTCCTTTCTTTTGTTTACAATAACATAATATCTAATTAATATCTAGATATTTCATTAAACTATTATAAAACCGAATAATATCTAATTAATTACCGTAATATAATTATTAAACCCGAGTCAATCCCGTAACAACAATTTCAAAACCCGACTCCATATTTCTTCTATATGTACACGACTCCTCTCACACTTACTCACTAACAACTTTTCATTTTACAATAAATCAAATTAAGATCTAGTTAACACTTTCTTTAATCGTTCTTCATCGTTCTTCGTCGTTCTTCGTCGTTCTTCGTCGTTCTTGAGCAAAATCATCATAAAACCTTCATTTCTTATTCAAATCCGTCCTAACTTATATTTCTAAGATCTCCTCTTCGCTCTCCATCTTCAAGTACGTTTTATTTCCAATTCCGACAAAAATCGTTTTCAACACTTTATTTATGGAAAATCAAGTTTTAATTCTAATAATATTATTCTTGTCATTTCTTATAGGGGAAGATTTTGAAGACGAGTTTGGTGACTCGTTTATATTAGGAGAAGATTAGTAGACGGGTTTTTCTTTACTTCTTATTTTGGTGCTAATTGATTTTACTAGCTAAGGTAACGATTCCGAGTTACCCGACGAATCAAT
>JAIUZE010072516.1:0-14485 GCA_022085475.1 Heliosperma pusillum
CGGTTTGGGGCTGCGAGGCTTATGTCAAGTGAGACACGAGGATAAGCTCGTGCCCGCGAATCGGGTCAAGACAACTTTATTGGTTTATCCAAAAGAATGTTTGTCATTACTTTTCAAATTCGCCTACCGACACGTGTTTTTGTTGCGGCTAGTGCGAAGTTTCTAGAAAAAGAATTTCTCGAGAACAAGACGAGTGATAGAACCTTCGATCTGTCGGAGATTCAAGAACCAAAAACCGAGCAACCGATGGAGGAAGATGTTCCTTCATCTTCTGCTGCGGTTAATATTCCTGAGGAACCTAGAAGGTCGGGTAGAGTCTCCATACCTCCAGACAGATACATTGGTATGGTCGAGGAGAACGATAGAGACGATGTTTTGCTCCTAGAGAGTAACGAACCCGCTACCTATAAGGGAGCCATGACCTGTTCCGACTCAAAGCTATGGCTTGAGGCCATGCAATCCGAGATGGACTCTATGTATGAGAATGACGTATGAGATCTGGTTGATTTGCCTGATAAGGTTTGGCCTCTTCAGTGCAAATGGCTTTACAAGATAAAGCATTCCGTAGGGGGACAACCAGACACCTATAAGGCACGACTAGTGGCAAAAGGTTTCAACCAAGTATAGGGATTTCATTATGATGAAATCTTTGCACCCGTAGTCATGCTGCGTTCCATTCGGATAATCTTAGCGATTGCCGCTTTTCATGACTATGAAATTTGGCAGATGGACGTGAAAACCGCCTTCTTAAACGGTTATTTGGAGGAGGAGTTGTACATGGTACAACCAGAAGGTTTCATTGACCCTAAAAATCCTAAGAAAGTGTGCAAGCTTAAACGTTCCATTTATGGACTTAAACAAGCTTCTCGGAGTTGGAATCATCGTTTCGACCAAGTCATAAAAGAAAATGGTTTCCCTCGATCGGTTGAGGAACCATGCTTATATGTCAAGTCGAGTGGGAGTAAAATCGTTTTCTTGATATTGTATGTCGATGACATACTCTTGATAGGGAATGATATTCCTCTCTTATCTTCGGTTAAGGTATGGTTAAAGAACCATTTCCAGATGAAAGATCTGGGCGAGGCACAGCGCATATTGGGAATCCGTATCTACAGAGATAGATCACGACGGATGTTATCACTGAGTCAGGAGTCTTATATAGATAAGATTCTTGAAAGGTTCAGCATGACCAACTCCAAGAAGGGGTATCTTCCAATGACGTCTGGGATGCATTTGAGTAAAGCTCAGGCACCCAAGACATCTGAAGAGGTCGAGCGCATGAGCGCAGTAAACCATAAATTTCATCCAAATAAACCGCCTATCTTGCATACCCTCAATATCTCTATCCCTCGTTCTGGTGAACTAAAAAGATAAAAATACCCTAATTTCTAACTCACCTATCATCCCTTTTTGCTCATTCTTGATTTTTATCATGTAACTAGAAATCAATTTGTTGGTTGCCTTACAATCCAAAGCTAGGTCCGATTTCTGTTCTTAACTAATTTAATTTCATTATTTAATTTCCTCCAAGTTTTATTTGCAGTTGTAGATTTAATTTGATAATTTTATTACTCGTGCATTCATTCAAAACTCTCATGTTTTTATATATAGACTGTCAATTTCGTATGAGGTGTTTAATTTGGCTTTAATTATCGATGTCCACCTTCATCCGGTAAATAAATATCCTTATTGCTAATATAGTTTAATTTGTATGATTTATTTGCCAAAATTTGATTATTAGGATATGAATTATCTTTCGTTTTTGCTAATACGGATTACTTGATAGTTAGATACTACATGCCTACCTGCTCGACATAATTCATGTGAGAAAATTTAAAAGACTTTCAAGAGTAGTCCTCATGTAGTATGTATATAACCAATACTTACTGGTTTGGCTCTTTTAAGTTTGTGGTATTAGTCTATTCTTTTATCATGAATTCATGATATACCACTCTAAACAATGTGGAGTATGTTATTCAATAGTAAATATGAGTATCATTCTAAAAATTCAAATGCTTTGATTCAATATGAGTATCATTCTAAAAACTCCACTCTATAAGGTCTAGTCCTTACTTTTTTCTCGGTTTATATGTTACTATAGCTAGGATTGAATTCTGTCATACTAGTCATCTACTACATGAGGGCCGAGGGGTACTGAGTTTCCCATTTATATTCAAATACATCGAACCCTTGTGAGTCTATCTTAAACTTTGTTACTCTGACCATTATTTTTTTTATCATTACAGATTGTTCGTAATTTTCTTTATGTAAATGTGTGTTAGCTAAGGTAATGACTTGAATACTTAACAATAAACATGAATTGGGATGGGGGATTGGGGTATGGATTTAAAAATCCAAATTTGACAACAGTTTTAATTGGCAGCTTAGTTGATATTATGCCTGCTCGTTTGTACTGGGCCTTCTAGATGTTTAAGGGTGTTTATTATACTTTCATAATAACCTTTTATGTTAAACTTCCTTCTCTCATAGATTTTGTTGTTGCATTATAGGTATGGTATGTTTGGGCACTAGATGCAAATGAGTATTTTTGACTGTTGGAGAATTTTATATTGTAAGTTGTTATTTAATTAGCATCGTCTATTTTGAAAATTATGGTTTTTAATATGTGTTTACAGTAACTTTATAGATTGTACTAATGAGTAATAACAACCTCCTACCTTTATCTACCTTTCTACCCATCTTGACTAACATTATTTTAGAGTACTTCATTCTTAACAAGTACTCCGTACTAATTTGCTTATGCAATCATAAGTAAGGTTCATTGGATATGAAAAATATTATACATGTTTTATATTTCTTGTGAATGCACATATTAAAAATGTCGTGGTCTTTTTTACTTCTTGTAGGTTTTTGGTTGCGCTAATGATTACAATGCACCTATCTGAAGGACTGACCTTCGCTTTCAGACCATTCATGGATCAAAACTCTCTCTCTCTCTCTCTCTCTCTCTCTCACATCTCTAATCAAAGATCTCATCCCTGATAATAAGGTATGTTCTCTCAGCCTTCATGTTCTTAATCCTCCAAATTAGGGTTTCAATTGAACTTATTATCGTCTGTTATTGGAGTTTTGCTGTACTCATTTAAGCTTCGGAGTATCATGTATGATGTAACTAAATCACATATTTAAAATATTATCAAAGCAAGGTTGAAGGTGGACTAGCTTTGTTGTATATGAAATATAATTCACCTGCAAATATGTTCAGAATTTGATGGCATTTTGGTTTTATTACTTGTTACAATTTTTACACATGTCACATAATTATTTGTGCTGGAGAAATACATGTCACATGTAACATTAATGGTTATGCATTTTAATTGTGTTAGGTTTTAGATCCTTTATGTTAAAATCGCTGCATTAGGGTCGTAAAGAATATGTTTTTGGTTATATAGTGTCACGGTGTTGTAAAAATAAGTACTTGGTAATAATGGCATGCCCTTTATACTTCACTATAAATAAACTATGCAAATGTATAAGAATATTTTTAGATGTTGGTATGTCCTAATAGTAACAGACTCGTGAATTTCAAATTCGTGGTGCATAGGATTTTTCATCAAAACATTGATATACTCGTATTCATGATGTCCCGTTCTTTTATGAGCGTGTTTGGTAGAAACAACCAGTTTAGGATTTCATATATAAATTTAGAAAAATAGCATAGTGTGGTAGTTATGTATATTGTATATCAACTCGTAGATGTCGGTATGTGAAAGTAGTTCATGAAATCTTGAGGAAGCATCAAAATGTAAGACGTCTTTTTTTTTCTGACCACTTGTTAAATACTACTCCCTCCATCCTAGACATTTCTTTACCTTTGGTTTTTGCTTTTAAGATCAAGGAGAAGGGAGGGGACCATTCTAGACATAATTATTGGATGATAAGTGTTACAAGGTGAGATAGATGATCAAATAACTCATGAAAAGTATTTCTAAACAAGGGAGTGGCCCAAAAATGGAATATGTAAACAAATGATTGGGACGAAGGAAGTAACTTATGATTTTTTCATTATTACCCTTCTTTGATTGTTAATAATGGGGTGTCACTTTTAGTACAAAGTTAGAGAGTAATGTCTCATTGTTTTCTTCTACTCTCTCCGTCCCAGTCATTTGTTTATCTTTACTTTTGCCACAAAGATTAAGGAGAACGTAGGGGACCAATTGTGGCTAGGAGCATTGGATGACAAGTGGATAATAGTCATATTGGGGGATCAAAATACTCGTATAAAACTTTCATAGTATAGAAAGGTAAACAAATGAATGAGACACCCTAAAATGAAAAAAGTTAAACAAATGACCGGGACAGAGAGAGTATTTTTAAAGTGTTCAATTTAAGTTTTCTGCATTTTGATGTTTTGTGAATGTTTGATAGGAGTAAAATAAAATGCTTGATGTCGTCTAAAATATTTCTTACTAAGATGATGAAGCTTAGTTCGCTTTGAGTTATTTGTTTTTTGCTGATATTTTATATACTTAGAATGTAGCGTATTTATATCCTTATAAAAAAATTTACTTCATAATGTACAGGTTGGAGGACACAAAATCTGAGCTAAAAGAGAGGTAGCCAGCAGTTGACGATGCACCTTTTCACACAAATAGAGTGGTAAGAATGTTGGACTCAAAGTAGCTTTTGTAAATGAAAGGTTCAAATGAATAATTTAAGTTATATGATCAAAATGTGTATACACAGATGATTGGACACAAAGAATGTAAATTTAGTGTATAGTTGATTTTTGTTTTTAAACAAAACCTCATGCAGCTATTTAGATGATATCTCTATTAAACTAAAAAATGTAGTTTAGAGGTCACTACTGATCAAAGTCTATGCTGAATGTTGCTGATATCTTCCAGTACATCTGTTGCTTACTTTCTATTGTTTTGTCTCTTGAACTTGAAATTATAGATAAAGATTAGTGTTCTGTTTTCTTGCAATTTCTTACCTAGTCATTTTCTTTACAATGTTTCCCTGCAGATACTCACTGTACTCCGCTTTCATTGTAAGGAAATTATTAATGTTATTCTATTTTATTGTCCAACAGTGTGTTCGTCATCAATTTAGTTTTGGGACATCAAGAATATCGTAATTGACGAAAGTAGCATTGCATGTTAGCCGATGAAGCAAGTGACATAGTTATATTAGAATGTTGTATATTGCCTTTTTTTTCCAGTATTTATTGTACGAATACTTGTAACGCTTCAAAAGATGATGTAAACAAATGTTATATTTCAATATACCATAATTTCTTTCTAAATATTTGTGAAGCTTAAAAAGATAACGTAAACAAATGTTGATGCTTTTGGGACCATAAAGTAATGGTGTACTACAAAATTGAACTTTCAGACATAATAAAGCGTCAAGAGTTCACAAGGTCATGAAGAAATAAAGCGTCGGCAATTCTTTGATGCATAAAGTGATTAGAAACTTTTGACACAAAAAAGCGTCATTAAAAAGGCATTGACGCAGAAAAGCGTCGATAAGGTTGACACAAAAAAGTGTCAAAATATCCTGACGCCCCAAAACCCCACGCTTTTAAAAGCGTCGAGAAATAAAATTTCGACGCTTTTATGCGTAGAAAATAGCCTAAAAAAGCGTCGAAAAAGTAAGGGATTTGTTGTAGTGATATTCTCAATAACTTTTCCCTTTCACTCTAACACAAAAATTAAGAAAACACACTACCCCACCATATAATTAAATTTGGATCACACAAATACATTACCCCGCCATACAATTAAATTTGGACCACACAAACACTTACTAAAAAAGGAAATAGGGAAGGTATTGCGAATAGACGAAAATAGAAATGCGGAATGTTATTGAGAATAGGAGGGAGTATATAATATGGATTGTGAAGTGGAAAATGATTGTTGATGACCTAGGTCGTGACCTTCTGCTTGGGAGCATGAAAGTAGGTCCAGATGAATAAAGCGGGATTAAGAGTAAAATCGGGTCGCGACCTAATTAGCGCGACCTCTGCTTGGCAAGCAAGGTCATGAACTTGTTGGGACACGATAATCAAAGTTTAATAACAAATTTAGCATGACCTTGCCCTAGTAAAGGTCAATTTGTGACCTTTGTGGGAGCAAAGGTCACAACTAATTGACCTTACATTTGTCCCATTGTTATTGGTACATAATTTAAAAATAAAAACAAAAATATAAAGCATCTACTATTTTATTTGGGAGGTTGTATATGAGTGGGGTAGAAAATGTGGGAAGTGATTGAAAATGTTGGAAAGTGGAAAATGATGGGGTTGGTGACTCAAGTCATGACCTTCTGCTTGGGAGGGTATAAGTGAATCAAAATAAATATAGAGTGATTAAGAGTAAAAATGGGTGGTGACCCAATTAACTTGACCTTTGCTTGGAGATGGTATAAGAAATGCCCAAATCATTGAAAACGGGCACTATCCGTTACAAGCTGAAGACGGATAGTACCCTTCTCAAAATATGCAAGTGAGAAGGCAACTGGATGTCAACTGGATCTCCCCACTTGCCCTCCCACTTATATATTGTGAGATGTGGACTAGCCATATTCAACTTGTGACGGATAGTGTCCGTTTTTAATGAGACAAGCCGTAAGAAATGTTGAGATATTATATTTCCTACTTTCTGAATTTGGATATATCAAATTAATGTCATCAAATTGGGCACCCTTTTATTTTTTAGTAGGTCTTGCTTAAGACGGGTCGGATCTTGCGACGGGTATTTTGTGAGAGGAAATGGGTAGAGGGGACAAGGTGAGAAGAAATGCCCAAATCATTGAAAACGGGTATTGTATGAGACTAAGGCCCCGATTTTTTTTTACTGAACTTTGGTGAATTTATAAGAGTGAACTGAACTTAACTTATAAGAGTGAATTTATTTGAACTTAACTTATAGGTCTTGAACTGAATTTATAAGAGCTGAACTTTTCTGAAATAAACTTATCGGAGCTCAACAGAGGTTAAAAAAGCTGAACTCTTCCGAACTAAACTTATGAAGCTAAACTTTTCTCATTGAACTTATTGGAGCAGAACTTACCAACCAACCTCCCTCAATGCACACGGGATTAGCTGGACTTTTCAGTACTGAACTTATAAGAGCGGAACTTATTTTAATTGAACTTATAGAAATATAGGTATGAATTGGATTGAACTTCTCTGAAATGAACTTATAGGAAATGAACTATTCTGAACTGAACTTATAAGATTTGAACTGAACTTATAAGTGTTGAACTTAACTCTAAAAGAACATGACCTAACAATCTTGTACGTGCAAGTAGAGGTGGCAATCAAGTCATTTTTATCGGGTTGGATCATATAGGGTTCGTATCATGTCGGGTCATGATTGCGTCCTAGTTAGAGTCAGGTCGCTTAAAGATAGGGGTTAGTCGAGTCAATTCTTAGATGCGTTCGGGTTGCTTTGGAATTGGGTCATTCAGGGTGTTGGGTTTCGGTAGTTTGGTTCATTGTCGTGTCATGTCGTTATCTCGTTCGTTATTGGGTTATTATCGGGTCATTCAGATAATTTTTCGAGTCAAGTTGGCCCTCGATCGGGTTTTGCCTACTTTGGCTAATCAATTCATTATTTATTTTCGTAAAAGTTTTCCGATTATTTTACTTGTTAGACATAGTGTCAAGGTTATATTTCGAGTCATTGACGTGTTATGCTCCGAGTTGGGTCAAATTTCTGGTTAATGTCGAATTATCCTTCGAGTGGGGGTGGGGTTGGGTCAAAACATGTACCAGATCGACTCTGGTTATGGGTTAACTCGGAATAGGGCGAAGGCAATGTTGTTAGGATCAGGATTCTACTTTGGATCGATGGACGAGATAAGATAGGATCGAATTGGTAGAATCGGATTGTAGGATAGTAAGATCCTACAAACTAACTAAATATAGTTTATTATTTGCTAAAAACATATCACTCAAGATCAAAGCACTTATTTATTACCCCGTCCCGGTCAATTGTTGTCCAATTCATTTTTATGGTATCTCAATCAATCGTTGTTCTTTCTATATTTGGAAGGTTTCTATGAGTAATTTGATCACCGGGATTATTGTCCACATGTCATCCACTAAGTGGAACCACAAATGGTCACCCACTCCTTCATTTGTGTTTGTGCCAAAATGAAAGGTCAACAATTGACCGGGACAGAGGGAGTAATATTTATCTTTAAAATATTGATAATTAATGATTTAAGTATCATTGCACATTCTATCAAATTTGGGTTTTACAATGCCATTTTGTAAAAATATATATTTATATTCTTATTATAGAACCGGTTCATATGATCGTATTATGATCTTACCTCTTTAAATTTTCAAATGAATAGAATTGTAAGATTTTACAACCGTGATAGAATCATAAGATCCAAGATCAGTCGAGCCTTTTTGGATCGTAAAATCGTAGGATTGAATCGAAATTCCGATAATAATTGTCGAAATGTTCGGTTTCAGGTCTACCTTAAGAAGGTTTTTTTGGGTTACTGGTCATCATCGCACCGAGTTCGACGTGCAACATCTTTGGGGCCAGTCAGATTGGATTTGCTGAGGTTTGGGTTGATGTTGAGACGCTTGCCAGCTATACGTACAAGTCAATAAGTCATTAGTTCATTATAAGTTTGGGTTAGTAGTATCATGATGAAGATAAGATGATTAATGAGTCTATTATATAATTGTATCTTTGTATGTATGTATGCATGTATGTATGCATGCAGTTGTCTTATTTAAGATTTTATTTTAAAAAAACAATTCGTCCACTACAGGTTCGTCAGTTTATTCATTCTATATCAATATATCATACCTTATAAAACCAAAACAGTTTATTCAATGATTAAGAGTGTAACTAGAATCATTTTAGTGAGGGAGAGGAAGTATTACTGTGAAGACATGGAGTCGAGCTTAAGCATTCAACAATGGCGATAGGAGAGAGAGTATTTGGGAAAAGTTTGTTATAGAGAGAGAAAGTAAATAAAAGGAAAGCTTTTATTAATTAATATCTGTACATTTGTTCTATTTATATACAAGTATATGTATATACAAGTATAGCAACTAAGACTACAAATATCTATGTACAATGAGTATAAACCAACTCATATTCTCACATCACCCTTAAGGTTGGTATGCCAAATGTAGGTCGAAAAGCAAACCCAACTTGGAAGAAAGATATGAATGTTGTTGTTGTCCTAGTGGTTTTGTCAATACGTCTGCTAGTTGAAGTTGAGACTTGAGATGTACTATATTGATCAAGCCTTCTTGAACCCTTTCTCGTATATAGTGGCAATTAATGTTCAAGTGTTTAGTCCTTTCATGGAATACTGGATTAGCAGCTATGTGCATAGCAGATTTGTTGTCGCAATAGAGATTAATAGGAAGTGGAACATGAACCTTGAAGTCTTGTAATAATCCTTGCAACCAAACAATTTCACTGGCAGTGTAGGACATAGCTCGATACTCAGATTCTGCTGATGATTTTGAGACAGTCTTATGTTTCTTAGTCTTCCAAGAAATGAGGGAAGATCCTAAGAAAATACACTGACCTGTTACTGATCTGCAACTAAACTGACATGCACCCCAGTCTGCATCACAAAATGCTTGCATAGTGAGGTCATTTTCAGCTGGATAGAAGAGGGCAGCATTCTTAGTGCCTTGCAGGTACTTCAGAATATGAACAACAGCATCAAGATGTGGTTCCCTAGGTGCACTCAGGAACTGACTGAGATGCTGTACAGAGTAGGATAAATCTAGCCTAGTAAGACTCAGATACAGTAACTTGCCAACAATTTTCCTGAATATTTCAGGATCAGATAGTAAAGGTCATTGTTCAATAGATAACTTTAGACCACGAGGAAGAGGAAAAGGAGCAGATTGGCAATTAGACATGCCAGCATCATGGAGTAGATCATAAACATACTTCCTTTGATTAAGAAGTAAACCCTTTGAGGATCTTGTGATTTCTAACCCCAAAAAATATCTGATATCACCAAGGTCCTTAATGGTAAATGCCTTGTCCAACACACCCTTCAAATGTGTCATGTACTCTGAATTATCTCCAGTTATCAATAAATCATCTACATAGACTATGACAATTACTAATGAGTTATGCATATCTCTTATGAACAAAGAATAGTCATACTTTGATTGAGTGAATCCTTGTGACAAAAGCAGCTTGGTTAGCTCAATATTCCACTGTCTTGAGGTTTGCTTGAGCCCATAAAGACACCTCTTCAACTTACAAACCTGCCCAGAATCAACTTTAGCATAGCCCTCAGGTGGCTGCATGTATACCTCCTCTTCTAGGAATCCATGTAAGAAAGCATTGTTAATGTCAAGTTGCTTGATAGGCCACCCCTTAGCTGCTGCCACTGATAAGAGAACTCTAACTGTAGTGAATTTGGCCACAGGTGAGAATGTGTGTTTGAAGTCTTTCCCTTCGACTTGATTATATCCTTTGGCAACTAATCTTGCCTTGTATCTCTCGACTGAACCATCTTGTTTGAACTTGATTTTGAAAACCCACTTAGATCCTATGGCCTTGAAACCAGGGGGTAAAGTGGTCAATTCCCAAGTTTCATTTGCTTCTAAAGCTCCTAATTCAAGTTCCATTGCCTTGATCCAATTTGGATCAGTCTTTGCTTGTCCATAAGAACTTGGTTCATGAATGGTCAGGACATTGTTAAAAGAAGTTGTTATCTCATTAGGATAAGTTGTTAAATCAAAAACAGAAAAAGAAGATGAAGTATTTTTTGGTTTTTGTAAAGTGGGGTAGACAAAATCTTGCAGTGAACCAGGGACTTTAGTAGCTCTCTCTAACTTTTTTGATACAAGGTACAACAGTAGTAGAAGGATTAGTGTTAGTGACAGATGGAATAGAAGTTTCATTATTATTGTGATTTGAATTATTGACATCACTAGAAGTGGTTTGATCAGTAGACATGGGAGAATGTGTTCTAGTATTCACACCAGAAATTTGAAACTGATCTTGATCACTAAAATCTGATTCCATAAGAGGCAAAGAAGGAAACTCAGGGAGGTAAGAATCATCAGGAGGTGAAGCCTCTGTTGAGGTAATATTTTTATAAGGGAAGATGCTTTCATTGAAAATGACATCTCTACTCACAATAACTTTGTGAGTTGCTAAGTCATATAGCTTATACCCCTTTTGACCATAAGGGTATCCCAAGAACAAACATCTTCTAGCCTTAGCTTCAAATTTGTCTCTCTGTCTAGAAGAAATGAGAGCAAAACACAAACATCCCATTACTCTCAATTCCTCATAAGTTGCTTGTTTTCCCATCAATACCTCAATAGGTGTCTTCCAAGATAGTACAGCAGTTGGCAGCTTATTAATGATGTAGGTTTCAGCCAACAAACACTCCCCCCAAAATCTTTTTGGAAGATTACCATACAACCTCATTGCTCTGACAGTTTCAAGTAGATGACGATGTTTTCTCTCAACCCTCCCATTTTATTGAGACACTCCTGGAATACTTCTTTGATGGAATATTCCATTCTTAGAAAATAATTGTGTACATGAATCTTGAAATATTTCTGTACCATTATCACTTCTAACTCTCTTGACTGAAGTACCAAACTGATTATGAGCATAAGCCAAAAAAATTTCAACAGTTGAATACACTTGCTCCTTATTTTTCAATAAGAATGTCCATGTGACTCTAGAATGATCATCTACTATGGTGAGAAAGTAATGTGCCCCAATTAAACTAGCTACTTTATATGGGCCCCACAAATCTATGAAATAAGGTAAAAGATATTTGGTGCCCTAGATAAATCTCTATCAAAAGAAAATTTATGTAACTTTGCCAGAATACAAGTCTCACAAGCATAGTTCTTCAAATCCTCTTTATTTATCATAGAAATGTGTTGCATTTTTACATTTGAAGTGTGACCAAGACGAGCATGAAGTAACTCTATCTTACTATGAGCAACACATCTATTAAGTTCAGTACAACTAAAGCTACTGCTAGGACAAAACATTTGCCTATTCACAATACTATTATTGTTTTCAATCTCGTTACTCTTTGGAGTGGCCAAATGAGCTTGCTTGAGCTTATAAAGCCCTCCTTCTTTTAGACAAGTTGCCACCAGTTTGTTATCCTGGCCCTGTATAATGCAATGATCTTTGTCAAAGAAAACTCGCATGCCAGAATGTAACAAGAGTTTTCCTTTAGACAGTAAATTATACTTCAAGTCTGGAACATAAAGAGCATCTCGAAGAAAAATGGAGTGGCTTATCTCTATGTCACCAAAATGTTTGACAAGTTTTGTATTACCATCAGGTAATCCAATGAGTATGGGTTTGGGAAGATCTCTAAATGTTATAAACAATGACCTATGAGCAGTCATGTGGTCAGTAGCACCGGAATCAAGAATCCAATTCACTTGATCAGAAATACTAGAAATAGAGGTAACATTAGTAGCAAGGATTATACCTGCAAAATTGACTGCAGCATAAGTATAATCCATTGTACCACCCTGCTCCTTAGCATGCATTGCTTGCAGAATTTGCTGATAAACTACTGATACAAGTGCCGGATCAACCACCTTCTCTTGTCCCTTTGAAGTACTTCCCATATCAGTAAACTCAATTGGCGTCTCATCCTCATATGTGCCTACTGCATTTGATGCAAACCTGGAGTTAGAAATTGTTGTTTTTGAAGTTATTATTCTTCCTTGCCAGGTATCTTGCTCTTAATTCCGGATGCACTCTGAAGCATGAATCAGGAGTATGTCCTCCTTTGTTGCAGGCATTACACCATTTCTCGCTGAGTTTAGGTTTTTTGTTGTCACGCTTCCAAACATTCCAAGCAGTAGGATTTCCTCCATTCTTGTTTTGATCAAACTTTGAGACATTGAGAGCACTGGAATCTTCAGCAGATTGCAGTATACTTGATATATTCTTCTGACTCTCAACTTGCTGTAGGATAGAATAAGCTTTGTTGATGTTAGGTAATGGCTCCATGGAGAGGATATTTGTTCTGAGATGCTCATAAGTGCTGCTCAATCCCATCAGAAAAGTAATTAACTTTTCCTTTGACAACGCTTCCAGAATCTTCTTCAGAATGTTGCAAGTACATCTCTCCAGAACACCACATTGACATTAAGGAAAAGGTTCAATTTCATCAACATCATCCCAACGCCGCTTCAGTTTCGTAAAATATTCCGCAATAGAATCAATTTCTTGTGAAATGTTCTTAATTTCCTTCTTTAACTGAAACAGTAAAGGACCATTGGATTGGCCATACCTTTCTTGAATATCAAGCCACATCAACCTTGCGGATTTAGAAGACATGAAAGCTTCCTTGATTCCTACAACAATTGTATCGCTCAACCAACTGCGCACCATTGCATCACATCGAATCCACTGCGACAATTTTGACAAATTAGCATTTGGCCTAGAAATATCACCAGTAACGAAGCCTTGCTTGTTCTTTGATCCAAGCGCAAGAATCATTCCTCGACTCCAATGCGGATAATTTTGTCCATTGAATAAAGTTTCCAGAAGCTTCATTCCAGAATAATCGGACATCGAAAGAAAGAGATAATCATCGTACGCGTTGTGACAACCCTCGCGAATGCGGAAATATAAAACATACAAGCATGTGAAAAGATATGCGGAAATACGGTATTTTTAAAAACTTTTATACATGCAAGTTTAAATAAACGAGGAGTGTCAAAATATTACAACTAAGTAAGAAAATACAACAAAGAGACGGGGTCTCTTAAAATGTTAACAAAGAACAAGTGTTTAGCAGAACTAGCTAAAATCGTCTAGAGGTGAACTTCCAGGGACAACGCCCGCTAGCTCACACCCGAACCCCAAAACATCATATCCAAAAAGACATCCAAGCAAGCAACCTGTTCATTCATGAAAAACATGAACGCCACAGTCAGTGGGGAGTAACTCCGGGTTCTCCCAGCCATATCACATTAAACGTACATATAAGGAAATACCAAAGTAAAATCATGCATATATAGATATACATGTGAGATACGATAAGAATAGATAGGCAATTTTATAGATAATGATAAGAGCATAAGAGGCACAAATCCGAATCCATCATGTTATTCAAAGACTCGGGAAAGACACTCTTAGGCAATCGAATACGCTCACTAGGACTTGCATCTCACCGTTAGCGGTATAAGATTGATAAGATTGAGACTCGACAGACAAACCAGTCAAGTCATGCGATGATTACACAAAATCCAACATATTATCATCCATTCACGAACCAAGACAATGACGGTGTCCAATCATGCAATGACCATGAACAATATCATGAAATCACGCATTCAAGAACGACAACTCAAAGACGACATATCTCACGGTAAATGAAACGCACTAGCATCGTGTACATGGCAAGTATGATTAACAGGCATCCACGAGATAAACATTTCCCTGAACTCATACACGATCAACATTTCGTATATGTAGACTAATTTCCTCCTAGGTAGCACGACGATAAT
>JAIUZE010072522.1:0-14810 GCA_022085475.1 Heliosperma pusillum
TTTATCCCTACTCTATTGAGAGGTAGTTTTTCTTTTTAGCTAACGTAAGGATTAGTAGGTGTGTTTTGAAGGAGATTCAAATAAGGTACCTACCCGTCCTATTGAGCTAGTTTCATGTTTAGATGATTATAAGGAATTGAGGATAAACTTAGGATGAAACTCTCCTAGTGGTTTTAGACTATGAAAGCTTAATGTTGCAATATCGTTTTGAGGATCGAAATAATCATAATGATAGTTGGTAGTTGTGGTTAAGAATTTTAGTGATTCTTTAAGTGTTACTTGGGAGATTATGGTCTTTAAATGTAGGACCCTAACGGGAATAGTTACCTTGTGGAATTTGGATTGAAGGACCAAACTTGAGGAATATCGTCATAAGCGAAAACCGATGTATTGAGAGTTTGAAGGAGCTAAATAAATTGATTTACGGTCGCATTGCCCTATGATTGGCAAAAGTTAAGTGAAATGAGATTTTGTGACTAATCCCTTTTGAGGGTTGTTGTGATTTAACTTTGAAGAGAGAGAGTTCTGTAATAACTTAGGGATAATGAATTTGGAATAAATTGAATCAAAGGATTTCATGTAAGTCTCTTCTTACCTTGTGGTGTTAGCGGTTTGTTCCTCATTATAACTATTTGATGGTGTGTAAAAGAGAAATTTCTTTAAGTTTAGGATATTAAGCCTTGAAGTACTTTGAATCGAAGAATTGGAATGGTGAGCCCATTCATCTTATGATTGGTGGTAATTATGTTTTTCTAGATATAATTATTTATGCTTGTGGATTTGAGTGTAATCATTGACTGGACTAGGTATGTTCGAATACATTTAGGAATCTTTCATGTGGATTATTTAATTGTGGATTTTCCCTTGTCGATAGACCTTAGTTAATGCTAGTTGGATACTAGATATTCGGGTTCGTAGTTTGACCTGATGATTGTTAAGGATTTTGTAGAATCTAAAGATTGAAAGCGGTTAAGGTATGACCGAGATGAGTTACATTTTTGAGGACTAGCTTATTAGCGATGTTTGTGATGTTAATTGGATAAGCCCTTAGAATGTTGTGGCTATAATTTGGGTTTGGCGAAAATGCCCGAGAAATTGACTATGATGACTTTTGTATTTGAGTGGAGTGTTTGGTTCTTAGGTTTTCTTTCCCCTTGTGAGCAATTGCTTTGTCGTTCATTTCTCCCTTTGCCTTTCAAATTGACGCTTATTCAATTTGTTATTCTTTGGACATTGTCCTTCTTTCCGCTATTACTCGTTTCGATAAGCCGTCTTGTTTCTTTTTACTCGTTGTGTTTATCTTTTATTACCATGATTGTGAGTTTGATGCTCAAATTACTTTTAGGTGTGTGAAATGTTTGTTTGTCTTGAGTGTACGAATTTAGAAAATTTTCAAATTTTCAAGATGGATTTCACATTTATCCTTTTAAAAGAGTTTTAGAAATGAAATTTCTACTTTCATTTTTCGAAAATGGATGTAGGTTGCTCTTATACTGGATTTTGCGTTTGGTTGGATGCTAGAACTTGTTATTTGAGACGTCTAATGATTGGTTCTGCACTTATCAACGTATGATTTAATTTTAATCTTGTCTTTACTTTGGAATGCTGGTGTTCTTGTGTGCACGACAAGAACAATTTCGTTCCACAGAAAAAGAGAGGTACTTTCGAAAACTTTTCCTATACCTTTTTGGAAAATGTCATGCTTTTGAAATACATTTCCTTGAAAATGTTTTGAATACCAATTTGGAGAAAACGAATTGGTCCTTATAACTTTTCTTTTCTACTCTCAAGTTTCGAGGACGAAACTTTTTTAAAAGGAGGGGTGATTGTAACACCCGGAAATGTACCCTATTTTTCTAGTAGAATATTTTACGGAAATCTTGTCAGCGCAAGTTTAAGTTTTAAATTGCTTTTATGTTTTCGAGTCGAATGTTAGAATTTCCGAGTTGTCTTTGGGGAATTGCGTGAGATTCCATGAAAATCCCGTCTTAAGGTGAGTTTGACTTTTCTTGACTTTGAGTCGAGTTTGACTTTTCTTGAAATTTAAGTCGTCTTTGACTTTTATTGAAATTTAAGTCGTCTTTGACTTTTCTTGAATTTTAAGTCGTTTTTGACTTTTCTTGAATTTTAAGTCGTCTTTGAATTTTCTTGACTTTTAAGCCGTCTTTGACTTTTGTTGACTTGTTTCCTTATAAAGGCTCATACTACACGTATCCTATTTCATTCAACACAAACAACAACCTTTTCTTCTGCACTAAGAACCCAAATCAAAACTTTCCCTCTTTGATTTCGATCTTAGAATTCGCCTAGCTCACTCGTTTCTTGTCGGAATTCACGTAAGTTCGTCTTATTCTTCCCCTCTTAGCTTTCTCTATCCGTATTGGTAATAAAATTACCGTCTTTCTCGCTTTTTAAATTATCCGTCTTTCTCAAGGTGAAGTATATTCATCTTATATTGCCTAATTGTAGGTGGAGACTACTAGGAAAGCTTAGTAACCGTTTAAAGACGCGTAAAGGTAACGGTGAAGGGTTACTCTGTATCATTTACGTGTTTTGCATGCTTTATATGTTAGAAATCGTATTTAGAATACGATTAGAAGCTTAGGAATCATGTTATGATTTATGATTGTTGTTATTTGTTGATTGTTGATGATGAATATTGATTATTGGTAATTATTAGAAGTGAATTAGGAGAATTGAAAATGATAGAATTGGTGCTTGTTGTTCTCGGGTGGAATTGTATCCCTGGCCGAAGGACCGGCAGCCGGTCTAGTGCCCGGCTAGGAATTTCCTGCACCGACCCTTTTTCGTAGAATGATCATAACTCCTTCGTTACTTGCTTGTTTTGGGCTTGTGACCACTCGTTGGAACCGTAAGAGGATAAGCTATCACCTCGACTTGGAATTTCTGCATTCCCATATCTAGACCTCTAGTTATGACCGTTTGAAGTAGACCCTTGTTTTGATAGTTTCCAAACTTGTGATTTTTGTGATTTTTAGTGTTGTGCTCCGAGCCGGGGTACCGGCCGCCTCCCTCCACCCCGGCCTGGAATACATCAGTAAGTGAAGTTGGATTTTTGGGTGTTGTGCTCTGTGCCGGTCTACCGGCCGCCGGTCGACTGACCGGCCCAGACCTCTTTTCTCTGTTTTTGGGATTTTGCCTGTGTTCTGAGCCGGCCCACCGGCCGCCGGTCTCCTGCCCGGCCTGGAACACGGCTGTATATTTTTCCTCCAACTTTTAAAACTCGTAATTTATAATAGTTCGCATGATCGGTTTATCATATAATTTTACGTAATGTCTTATAATATTCATGTTTTGGATAATTGATATCTCTTTCGCATGTATCACATGTTTTGTGACGGTTTTCGATATGTTCCCACTTTGAGTCGGTTTTTACAAATGAGTCGGTTTGAGCGCTATTTTGTATTGTGCTTTGTATTCTCATTCCCTTGGCTCCCTTCCCGTTCGTAAGGCTGGAATGTCGGAACGGAGAGGTATCCTACTGCTTAAATGCATGTGTTAGTGGGCATACGACGACGTTGTTGGGAATTGAACGCTATGCGTTGTTCGACCCGGCCGTCAAATGTTGTGTACTTGCGAGGTGGTGTTATTTGCATGTAGCGTAACGCTTGTTATGAGGCTTGAGCTGTTTTTCCGCCTCTTTCGTGAATTGATCTACCGAATTTGGGGTACTCGGCATATATATTGTAAGCCCGAGTCTTGGATGCGAAACGTCATCGCATGTCGAATCGGAACACGTTTATTCCGAGATCCTAGCCAGGTTTAGACTAGGACCGTATGATTATCGTCGTGCTACCAGGAGGAAAATAGTCTACATAGGCGAAATGTAAGCATCGCGTATGAGTTCAGGGAAATGTGATCCCGTGGATGCCTTTAATCATACTTGCCATGTACACGATGCTAGTGCGTTTCATTTACCGTGAGATTGTCGTCTTGAGTCGTCTTTGAATGCGTGATTTCATGATATTGTTCATGGTCATTGCATGATTTGACACCGTCCTTGTCTTGGTTCGTGAATGGATGATAATATGTTGGATTTATTGTGATCATCGCATGACTTGACTTGGTTTGTCTGTCGAGTCTCAATCTTATCAATCTTATACCGCTACCGGTGAGATGCAAGCCCTAGTGAGCGTATTCGATTGCCTAAGAGTGTCTTCCCCGAGTCTTTGAATAACATGATGGCTTCGGATTTGATTTCCATGTGATCTTATAATTATATCTTGTATTGCCTATCTTTTCTTATCGTAACTCACATGTATATTTATATATGCATGACTCTACTTTTGGTATTTCCTTATATGTACGTTAAAGGTGATATGGCTGGGAGAACCCGGAGTTACTCCCCACTGACTGTGGCGTTCATGTTTTTCATGAATGAACAGGTTGCTTGCTTGGATGCCTTTTTGGATATGATGTTTTGGGGTTCGGGTGTGAGCTAGCGGGCGTTGTCCCTGGAAGATTAACCTCTAGACGATTTTAGCTTATTTGCTAAACACTTGTTCTTTGTTAACATTTTGAGAGACTCCGTCTCTTTGTTATTTTCCGCACTTAGTTGTAATATTTTGACACTCCTCGTTTTATTTAACTTGCATGTATAAAAGTTTTTAAAAACTACCTATTTCCGCAATATAATTCACATGCTTGTTTGTTTATTATTTCCGCATTCGCGAGGGTTGTCACAGTTGGTATCAGAGCTTTATCGCTCCCGACGCACACACGTGAACCCTAAACTTAAACTACTTGACCTTGAAATAATAAATGAGAGATGGGTAGAAATTAAGGACTTTACTTGGTAGTCTTGGTGTACTTGATGGTTGTTAGGTTCTAACTTGTTTGTTGATTGTGTTGAGTGATGTTATGTTTGTTTGTATCTACCGTCTTAAGGTGGATCATTGTGTTACCTAGAAGAAGTATACTCTACCGGAGATTTGAAGATTTACTAGCCTAAGTGAATTGTATTTCTTCCTCATCTTTGAATTCTCTCGTCCTTATTGTTTTATGCTCTCTTCCTTCTATCTAAATGCTTCTTCATCATCTAACTTCTTTTCCCCTTGGAAATTACTCTTGTTACTTTCCTCCTCTTTATCAATTTGTACCATCAACTTCCTTATGTGACCTTTTGTGGACACCTTACCCTTTAGTTTGTGGCATATTGTACTTGGTTGGAAGAATTTTAGACTTTGTGGACTATTAGTGTTTGTTAGAATGAACTTGTGATTTGAGGAAAATGATATAGATCTAATTTCACCCTATGGTGGTGAGAGATGGTATCCTTGAGGAAAGTGTGGTAAGGTATGTTAAATGATCTTAATGCTTGATGCTTGCCATGACTAATGTGTAGATAGTTCATGGTATTTGATGGTGTAAGGTTGAATGAGTTGGCTAGGACTTCTAAACTCATTAGTAAATTAGTCTTTTGGACTTAGAAGTTTAGTATTGTTTGGAAGAGCATGCTTATGATAGGTCTAATTGGTGTAAATAAGAAGTTTTGAATGATAGCTTGAGGTGCGAAATATTATTGAGGTTAAGTGACGTCTTGTGGTTTCCTATTGTGTGTTTGTGAGTATAGGCTTGGTGGAAAAGCATCTGGCTATAGTTCTTGGATTTAAAGATATGATCTTATCTTATGGTATCGGAGACTTGTTTGAAGTAGTAAGGTTTCGTTGTAAGTTGAACCATATTACTTGAGGATTATAGATATGAGCGAGATTCGATGATGTGAATCTATGATGGAAATACCTTGGGACGTTAATGATGATGTTTGACTTGAGGTTGTACTTTGTTAATAATGAACTCGTGGGCTATATGATATTGATGATGACGTTTTGTTCGGTGTTCTACCTTGTGGCCGTAGGAGTTGAAAAGAGATTGGTATGGAGAATTCCTTATTGGTTCTTCGGTTTTTGAAACGTTTGGGAATGTGTCAAATTATGGAGTTGAGAGAATGTTATTATGCTTGAGCTGCAATTACGCAATTGGGAATCCGTGTTATATGAAAGGGTGGATGAATTGAGTTGTAATTGATTTGTTAAATCTAGGTGTACCTTACTTTGATGATCGTGGTACGATGGTCCCTTGTAAGAGACCTTTGTTATTGAGATGATTTGCTTTGCTATCGCCTTAAGTTTGAAAGGAGAAATTTTGTGGATTAAACCTTAAACCATTACTCGTGCCATCATTCCTTTTCATTTCCATTCTTGAATGTTTTTGTCAAGATTGATCTTTAAGAAATTACAAGCTCGTACTGTCTTTCTTACTCAGATATCTCCATAACTCTACTATCTGCTTTGTCTCTTCCTCAACCTCGTTTTCTTTTCTCGCCTTCGCCTTTTTCATCTTATCGTAGTCTTTAATGACGCTTCCTAATGTTCCTTGTATCATGTTCTTTTATCCCTACTCTTTTGAGAGGTAGTTTTCTTATTAGCTATCGTAAGGGTTAGTAGGTGTGTTTTGAAGAAGTTTCGAATATGGTACCTAACCGTCCTATTAATCTAGTTTCATGTTTAGATGATTATAAGGATTTGAGGATAGCTTAGGATGAAAACTCTCCTAGTGGTTTTAGACTATGAAAGCTTAATGTTGCAATATCGTTTTGAGGATCGAATTGAAATAAGCATAATGATAGTTGGTAGTTGTGGTTAAGAATTTTAGTGGTTCTTTAAATGTTACATGGAAAAATTGTTGTCTTTAAATGTTGGACCCTAACGGGAATAAATACTTTGTGGAATTTGGATTGGATGACACAACTTGAGGAATATCGTCATAAGCGAAAACCGATGTATTGAGAGTTTGAAAGAGCTAAATAAATTTATTTAGGGTCGCATTGCCCTATGATTGGCAAAAGTTAAGTGAAATGAGATTGTGTGACTAATCTCTTTTGAGGATTTGTGTTTTAACTTCTGAAGATGAGAAAGTTCATTGTTAATAACTTAGGATAATGAATTTTGGAATAAATTGGATCAAAGGATTTCATAGTAAGCCTCTTTTACCTTGTGGTTGTTAGCGATCATGTTTCCCTAGATATAAATATTTTGTTGGTGGTTTCTAATAAGAGTTTTGATGGAGCTAAGAAGATTAGAGTTCGCAATGAATTCTCATGTGGATTGTTAGTTGTGGAATCTACCGTGCCGATAGACCTTAGTAGATTCTAATTGGATTCGAATAATTGAGATTTGTTACTCGAAGTTTTGTGATTATGAAATATTTTTGTAGGAATTCTGATGATTTAAAATGATGAGTTGCAAATTGGGTAAATTGCTTTCTCTTGAGGATTAGAGTATCAGTAGAGTTAGTACTGTCGAATTCTTGTAGATCTTCGTGCCGACTTCATCGTCATTCTTCCTTTCCCTAAGAATTCGATTTGTTTTGTTTTTGCGTGTTTTGTATATATTTTGTTATCGTGATTTGTGAACTTTATGTTCGAGTCGCTCTATGTACGTGTAATGTCTTGTTATTTGATTTTATCTTTGATAAAACTTTCAAATTTCCATATTATATTTCTAATTTAACGTTTCAAAGAAGTTTAAAAATGGTTTGTGTACCCTCTTTTTGGAGAAAATGGATTTCTTTTGCTTTTATATTTGGATTTTGCGTTTGGTTGGATGTTTGCACTTGTTATTGGAGACGTCTGATAACTAGTCCTGCACTTACTAACGTTGTTTTGAATTTCGACTTCACTATTTCGACAAAGATTGGTTTGGATAATTAGAGTTCTCGTTCGCGACGAGCATTCTTGAGATCCGTAAGTAAAGTTTCACACTTATGAAAATTCTTCTTTAAAACGTTTTCTAGATGAACCTCGTTTCATAAATATTTTTCCCTTATAAAAGTTTTCGTATTAATTTTGAAAACCGATTCTTATCCTTGATACTTTAGTTTTCTATTCACAAGTTTCGAGGACGAAACTTTTTAAAAGGAGGGGTGATTGTAACACCCGGAAATGTACCCTATTTTTCTAGTAGAAATATTTTACGAAATCTTTTCAGCGAATTTAAGTTTTAAATTAGATTTTTATGTTTCGAGTCGAATTTAGAATTTCCGAGTTCGTATTTGGAATTTCTGTGAGATTCCATGAAAATCCCGTCTTAAGGCGAGTTTGACTTTTCTTGACTTTTGAGTCGAGTTTGACTTTTCTTGACTTTTGAGTCGAGTTTGACTTTTCTTGAATTTTAAGTCGTCTTTGACTTTTCTTGAAATTTTAAGTCGTCTTTGACTTTTCTTGAAATTTTAAGTCGTCTTTGACTTTTCTTGAATTTTAAGTCGTCTTTGAATTTTCTTGACTTTTAAACCGACTTTGACTTTTGTTGACTTTTTCCTTATAAATCTCATACTACCACTTATTCTATTTTCATTCACACAAACACCAACACTTTTCTTCATCACTAAGAAACCCAAATCAAAAGCTTTCCCTCTTTGATTTCGATCTTAGAATTCGCCTAGAGCATTCGTTCTTTGACGGAATTCACGTAAGTTCGTCTTATTCTTCCCCTCTTAGCTTCCTCTATCCGTATTGGTAATAAAATTACCGTCTTTCTCGCTTTTTAAATTATCCGTCTTTCTCAAGATGGATGATATTCCTCTTTTATTATCTAATTGTTTGTAGGTGGAGACTAGGAAAGCTTAGTAACCGTTTGAAGACGCGTAAAGGTAACGGTGAAGGGTTACTCGGTATCATTTACGTGTTTTGCATGCTTTATATGTTAGAAATCGTATTTAGAATACGATTAGAAGCTTAGGAATCATGTTATGATTTATGATGGTTGTTGTTTGATGATTGTTGATGATGAATATTGATTGTTGATAATTATTAGAAGTGAATTAGGAGAATTGAAAATGATAGGATTGGTGTTGGTGGTTCTCGGGTAGAAGGGTGTTCCTGGCCGAAGGACCGGCAGCCGGTCTAGTGCCCGGCTGGCAATTTCCTGCACCGACCCTTTTTCGTAGAATGATCATAACTTCTTCGTTACTTGCTTGTTTTGAGCTTGTGACCACTCGTTGGAACTGTAAGAGGATAAGCTATCACCTCGACTTGGAATTTCTGCATTCCCATATCTAGAACTATAGTTATGACCATTTGAAGTTGACCCTTGTTTTGATAGTTTCTAAACTTGTGATTTTTGTGTTGTTAGTGTGGTGCTCTGAGCCGGGGTACCGGCCGCCTCCCTCTTGACCGGCCTAGAACACATCTGTAGTGATGTTAGGATTTTGGTGTTGTATTCTGTGCCGACCCACCGGCCGCCGGTCTACTGACCGGCCTAGACTACATTTCTCTGTTTTTGTGATTTTTGGATTTTTGCCCTGTGTTCTGAGCTGGCCTACCGGCCGCCGGTCTGTTGCCCGGCCTAGAACACGGCTGTATGCATTTCCTTTATTTTCTAAAACTCATAAATTATATTAGTTCGCATGATCCGTTTATCGTATAATTTTACGTAATGTCTTATAATATTCATGTTTTGGATATATGATATCTCTTTCGCATGTAGCACATGTTTTGTGACGGTTTTCGATATGTTCCCACTTTGAGTCGGTTTTTACAAATGAGTCGGTTTGAGCACTATTTTGTCTTGTGCTTTGTATTCTCATTCCCTTGGCTACCTTTCCGTTCGTAAGGCTGGAATGTCGGAACGGAGATGTATCCTACTGCTTAATTGCATGTGTAGTGGGCATATGACGACGTTGTTGGGAGTTGAACGCTATGCGTTGTTCGACCCGGCCGTCAAATGTTGTATACTTGCGAGGTGGTGTTATTTGCATGTAGCGTACCGCTTGTTATGAGGCTTGAGCTGTGTTTCCGCCTCTTTCGTGGATTGATCTACCGAATTTGGGGTACTCGGCATATATATATTATAAGCCCGAGTCTTGAATGCGAAACGCTTTATCGCATGTCGAATCGGAAAATGTGATTCCGAGAATCTGGCCAGGTTTAGATTAGGAGCCGTTTAATTATCGTTCCTACCAGGAGGAAATTAGTCTACATACGCGAAATGCTTTATCGTGTATGAGTTCCGGGAAATGCTTTATCCCGTGGATGCCTTTTAATCATACTTGCCATGTACACGATGCTAGTGCGTTTCATTTACCGTGAGAGTTGTCGTTTTGTGTCGGTGTCTTTGAATGCGTGATTTCATGATTTTATTCATGGTCATTGCATGACTTGGCAGCGTCAAGGTCTTGGTTCGTGAATGGATGATAATATGTTGGATTTATTGTGGTCATCGCATGACTTGGAATGGTATTTTTGTCGAGTCTCAATCTTATCAATCTTATACCGCTAACGGTGAGATGCAAGCCCTAGTGAGCGTATTCGATTGCCTAAGAGTGTCTTTCCCTAGTCTTTGAATAACATGATGGTTACGTATTTGATTTCTATATGATCTTATCGTTATACCTCGGATTGCCTATCTATTCTTATCGCAACTCACATGTATATATATTTATGCATGCTTTACTTTCGTATTTCCTTATATGTACGTTTGATGTGATATGGCTGGGAGAACCTGGAGTTACTCCCCACTGACTGTGGCGTTCATGTTTTTCATGAATGAACAGGTTGCTTGCTTGGATGCCTTTTTGGATATGATGTTTTGGGGTTCGGGTGTGAGCTAGCTGGCGTTGTCCCTGGAAGTTTTCACCTCTAGACGATATTAGCTAGTTTTGCTAAACACTTGTTCTTTGCTAACATTTTAAGAGACCCCGTCTCTTTGTTGTATTTCCGTATTTAGTTGTAATATTTTGACACACCTCGTGTTATATATCTTGCATGTTTAAAGGTTTTTAAAATACCGTATTTTCCGCTATATAATTCACATGCTTGTATGTTTTATATTTCCGCATTCGCGAGGGTTGTCACAGTTGGTATCAGAGCTTTATCGCTCCCGACGCACACACGTGAACCTAAACTTAAATTACTTGACCTTGAAATAATAAATGAGAGATGGGTAGACTTAAGGACCTAAGGTGGTAGTCTGTGGTGTACTTGATGTTTGTTAGGTTCTAACTTGTTTGTTTGATTGTGTTGAGTGATGTTATGTTTGTTTGTATCTACCGTCTTAAGGTGGATCATGTGTTACCTAGGAGAAGTATTCTCTACCGAAGATTGAAGATTTACAAGCCTAATTTAAGTGTATTTCTTCCTCATCGATGTATTCTCTCGTCCTTAATGTATTATGCTCTCTTCTTTCTATCTAAGTGCTTCTTTCTCTTTCAAATTGTTTGCCTCTTGGAAATTACTCTTGATAGTTCCTCCATCTTACAATTGGTATCCTTACCTTCCTCTTGTAACATTCTTGTGGATGCCATACCCTTTAGTTTGTGGCATATTGTACTTGGTTGGAAGAATTTTAGACTTTGTGGACTATTAGTGTTTGTTAGAATGAACTTGTGATTTGAGGAAACTGGTATAGATCTAATTTCACCCTATGGTGGTGAGAGTTGGTATCCTTGAGGAAAGTGTGGTAAGGTATGTTTAATGATTTTAATGCTTGATGCTTGCCATGACTAATGTGTAGATAGTTCATGGTATTTGATGGTGTAAGGTTGAATGAGTTGGCTAGGACTTCTTAACCCATTAGTAGTTTAGTCTTTTGGGACTTAGAAGTTTTGTATTGTTTTAAAGACTATGCTTATGATATGTTTATTTGGTGTAAATAAGAAGTTTAGAATGATATCTTGAGGTGCAAAATGCTTTTGAGACTAAGTGACGTCTTGTGGTTTCCTATGGTGTGTTTGTAAGTGTAGCCTTGGTGGAAAAAGCATTTGGCTATAGTTCTTGGATTTAAAGATATGATCTTATCTTATGGTATCGGAGACAACTCGTTTGAAGTAGTAAGGTTCGTTGTAAGTTGAACATATTAACTTTGAAGATTATATATATGAAGGAGATTCGATGAATGTGACTCTATGATGGAATACCTTGGGATGTTTTCAATGATGTGTTTGGCTTGATGTTGTACTTTGATATAATGAATTCGTGGGCTATAACTTTGAAAAAATGACCGAGTATAATAGAGTATTTGTTAGTCTTTCAATTAAAGAAACCTTTGAGGTTGTGTTGAATATTTGAGCTAAAGGAATGTTATTATACTTGAGTTACAATTCCGCAATTGGGAATCCGTGTGATATGAAAGGATGGATGAATTGGGTTGGAGTCGATTTATCAAATCTAGGTGTACCTTACTTTGATGATTGTACGTGGTATGATGGTCCCTTGTAAGAGGCCTTTGTAAAGGAATAATTAAGTTGTTTTACTATAGCCTTAAGTTTGAAAGGAGAAATTTTGTGGATTAAACCTTAAACCATTACCCGTGCCTTTGTTCCTTTTCATTTCCATTCTTGAATGTTTTTGTCAAGAGTGATCTTTAAGAAATCGCATGCTCGTATCTTATTTCTTACTCAGATATATTCATACCTCTAATATCTGCTTTGTCCCTTCCTTGACCTCGTTATTTTCAGCGCTCCTCTCTTGTAATCTTGTGCCTGATTATTCTAGTGTTTTCTTTGAGATTCCTTATTGGTTTCTATCTCGTTGCTGCTTCATCTTTCCTCTAGTGGATTGGATGTCTCGTTTGTTTGGCTTAGAGAATCAATGTCATTTATTTTGGGATTCTTTAGTTAGAATATATGTCTTTGGATTGAGTCAATTTCATGTTGTATTTGATCATGGTAAATAGGACTTAAGCTCTAGGATGAATCCTAATAGTGATAATATATCCTCTCGTAGTGGTTTTAGATTTGGAGTTTGGTATTGTAGTGGTATTTTGAGAATTGAGTGGATCATGATAATAGTTCGTTGTTTCGAGATATTGGAATAGTTACCTTGGAGACCATTTGGGAATTAGATGTCTCTAATTGGTGGATTCTAAAAGAGACTTTGCTTTGGTAATTAAGACTGGTCACCATATTTTGAGGAATATTTTCATAAGTGAAGATCGATGCATCTTGAGTTATAGTTGAGCTGGATGATTTGAATAGTTGTATCATCGCCATGTCCTTGGCCATATAGGACTTGGAATTTGTAATTGATCTCTCTTGAGGGTTTGATGGTTTGTAAAAGAGAAATTTCTTTAAGTTTAGGATATTAAGCCTTGAAGTACTTTGAATCGAAGAATTGGAATGGTGAGCCCATTCATCTTATGATTGATGGTAATTATGCTTTTCTAGATATAATTATTTATTCTTGTGGATTCGAGTGTAATAATTGACTGGACTAGGGATGTTCGAATACATTTAGGAATCTTTCATGTGGATTATTTAATTGTGGATTTTCCCTTGTCGATAGACCTTAGTTAATGCTAGTTGGATACTAGATATTCGGGTTTGTAGTTTGACCTGATGATTGTTAAAGATTTTGTAGAATCTAATGATTTAAAGCGGTTAAGGTATGACCGAGATGAGTTACATTCTTTTGAGGACTAGCTTATTAACGATGTTTGTGATGTTAATTGGATAAGCCCTTAGAATGATGTGGCTATAATTTGGGTTTGGCGAAAATGCCCGAGAAATTGACTATGATGACGTTTGTATTTGAGTGGAGTGTTTGGTTCTTAGGCTTTCTTCCCCTTTTGAGCAATTGCTTTGTCGTTCATTTCTCCCTTTGCCTTTCAAATTGACGATTATTCAATTTGTTATTCTTTGGACATTGTCCTTCTTTCCGCTATTACTCGTTTCGTTAAGCCTTCTTGTTTCTTTTTACTCGTTGTGTTTATCTTTTATTACCATGATTGTGAGTTTGATGTTCAAATTACTTTTATGTGTGTGCAATGTTTGGTTGTCTTGAGTGTATGAATTTAGAAAATTTTCAAATTTTCACGATGGATTTCACATTTATCCTTTTAAAAGAGTTTTAGAAATGAAATTTCTACTTTCATTTTTCGAAAATGGATTTAGGTTGCTCTTATACTGGATTTCGCGTTTGGTTGGATGCTAGAACTTGTTATTGGAGATGTCTAATGACTGGTTCTGCACTTATCAACGTATGATTTAATTTTAATCTTGTCTTTACTTTGGAATGCTGGTTTTCTTGTGTGCACGACAAGAACAATTTCGTTCCACAGAAAAAGAGAGTTACTTTGGAAAACTTTTCCTATACTTTTTGGAAAATGTCATGCTTTTGAACTACATTTCCTTGAAAATGTTTTGAATACCAATTTGGAGAAAACGAATTGGTCCTTATAACTTTTCTTTTCTACTCTCAAGTTTCGAGGACGAAACTTTTTAAAAGGAGGGGTGATTGTAACACCCGAAAATGTACCCTATTTTTCTAGTAGAAATATTTTACGAAATCTTTTCAGCAAATTTAAGTTTTCAATTTGAATTTTATGTTTCGAGTCGAATTTAGAATTTCCGAGTTCGTATTTGGAATTTCCGCGAGATTTCATGAAAATCCCGTCTTAAGACGAGTTTGACTTTTTTTGACTTTTAAGTCGTCTTTGACTTTTCTTGACTTTTAAGTCGTCTTTGATTTTTCTTGACTTTTGAGCCGTCTTTGACTTTCGTTGACTTTTCCGACTCACCCTACATATACTCCCCCTTAACCCTAACTCACCCTCATTCATCATCTTCTTCTCCCTCTCTAGTAAACACCAACACCCTAGCCTCCATTCTTGCTCAAACTTAGAATCATCGCTACGCCTTCAATTCTCGCTCAAATTCTCGTAAGTTCGTCTTATTCTTCCCCTCTTAGCTTCCTCTATCCGTATTGGTAATAAAATTACCGTCTTTCTCGCTTTTTAAATTATCCGTCTTTCTCAAGGTGAATGATATTCATCTTTTTATTATCTAATTGTATG